>OX451736.1:886453823-886634858 GCA_948472305.1 Vicia faba
GGCTCAAACCTGTTCTAATCATCCTATAGAATATGTTTGGACACACAAAAATAGTTAAGCATGCATAAATTAATAGATTTGAATTTTCAAAACCCTACCAAAATGGTGAGTGTGAGTATGATGATCTTGGGCGTGGAATTGCTTAGTTATTGATCTGGGCATGTTCCTGGGAATGTCGGGATGATGGTTCAGTCCTTGGTTTGGACAGAAAACCACTGAAAAATGGAATTCGAATATGCCCTAATTCTTGACTTTTTGGTGATTTTTTGAACTAGCTTTTGAGGTAGAATTTCGTGGTCCTCCTCTTGGTTTGATGTTTATATATTTATAAGCCGACTATTCTAGGTCAACAAATATGGTATGGAACCATATGTAATTATGGCATGATTTATTTCCAAAACCAATTAAAAACCTTCCAAAACAAGTGAAACTCTTCCCATATTGAGGTAACACGGTTTTGGAAAATTGGATATGTGTTCTTGGGCCTCAAATCTGATCTAAAACCAAGCCCACATGCCCTGGTCCATCGTTTGTTATTTTATTTAATTTATTTTGTATTTAATTGAATAAAAATCAAAATAAATATAAATAAAAAATAATGGTAAGGTATGAATGAGTTTAGGAGTCATATATAAGGTCATGACCATGTTTAGACCTTAGAAGATAGGTCCACTAGTCAAAAAATTCAAAATTTCTCAATTGAGGTTTCATGCATTTCTCAAAATTTTCTCAACTTGCACCAATCATATCTCACTCAATTTTTCTCATATGAAGGTGATCTTGGACTTTTTAGAAAGCTTAAGATGTCCCCTACAACTCTAATGTTGGTCACTTTTTCATTTTAAGTTTTAACTTGATGTATATTGCTTTGACAAAAGATATCTTTCTGTTGACTATCAAAATGACCTATAATGTTTTGGCTCATATCTCTCAAATGAAGCATTTTTTGGACTTGAGTTTAGAGAGACAAAGTTGTAGAGAAATGAATTTACATGAAAATAGGCTTTGGTTGATAATTTTATGATGAAGCATGTGAAAGTTATGCTCGGTCAAAGTTCAGTTGACTTCTCCTAAAGAAAAACCCTAATTTAGCAATTTTGAATTTTGATGAATCTTGAGTTTTCTTGATGAATCATGATCAACCCTTGATAAAATGATGAATGTGACCTCATAATCTTGATGTTGACCAAAAAAGCTTGAAGTTTGACTATATGTTGACCACATTTGACTTTTTTTCCAATATAGTTGATTTTCACTCATATGAGCAATTGACTGAGCAAACTTGTGATGCAAGGCTTGAAACTTGTCATGAGGGTACCTTGAAGCATATGAGGAACCATGAAACTCACTTGAGGCATTATAAGCTCAATTTTATTTGATAAACACAAAACCCTAATTGTAGGCCATTGCTTAGGAGAGATGCTTGTATGTTCAAACCCTTGAGTATTTTTAAGCAATTGAGAACCCTAAGAGCATGAGGATTTGTCTTGAATTAATTGTCTTTAAAAATGGGAGGGGAAATTTTGGGTACAACACACGTGTTTTGTACATATGGGGCATACATCACACCTGGAAAGCACATCAAGTTAGGGCAGTATGCATGGCATCTTGCAAAGCTACTTCGGTTAATTTATGAATTTTCTTGGGGTTTCTTTATCAACAAGCTTATTTGTGCGGACTAAATAGTTCAAACTTTAAGAGATTTGGGGTTTATCTTTCATGTTGATAGTCAGGGTTAAGGACGACACAACCGACTTCAGCAATGAATTTTGGGGTTTATTTTCTTCTTGTTGATAGTCAAGGTTGAGGACAACACAATCGACATCACCAATGAATTTTGGGTTTTATTTTTCTTCATGATGATAGTCATGGTTGAAGACGACACAACTGACTTCAGCGATGAATTTTGGGGTTTATCTTTCATGTTGATAGTCATGGTTGAGGATGACACAGCCGACTTCAGCGATGAATTTTTGGGTTTATCTTTCATATTTATAGTCATGGTTGAGGACGACATAACCGAATTCAGTGATGATTTAGAGTTCATCTTTCATGTTGATAGTCATGATTGAAGACGACACAACTGACTTCAACGATGAATTTTTGGGGTTTTTTCTTTCACGTTGATAGTTATGGTTCAGGACGACACAACCGACTTCAGTGTTGAATTTTTGGGTTTTTTTTCTTTAGGTTGATAGTCATGGTTGAGGAAGACACAGTCAACATCAATGATGAATTTTGGGGTTTATTTTCTTCTTGTTGATAGTCATGGTTGAGGACGACACAACCCACACCATCAGGGAATTTTGGGTCCCATTGCTTCAAATCTGGAATATTTCATTTGGCTATCAAGTCTTGGTTGAGGGCTGACACAACCGACATCGTCTTTCCAATGTCCAAATATTTGGTTTCAAGCTTGTACTATATATCCTCTAAGCTATGGTAGGTATACGAAAAATATTTGGCTCATTACGTAAGTCTCTAAGCATTAATGTATTACCAAGCGTTATGGTATTCATCCCCTGGGTCGCGATGGATATACAAAATCTACGTCTCAAACTTACTATATTAGTCCCCAATCATTAGTAAGTCAGTTTTTCAAACATACATCATTTACCTTCTATGTTATGGTAAATAGGAAAATTTTATAATCTCTTTTAGATATTGATGGGTTATCTGCGTCATCATATCTAAAATCAAATCAACTTTGGTTCAAACACTGGTTAGATGATACATCACTGTCTATGCCTACTCTTCATATCCACGGGAAGCTGCACAGCATATCCTTACAATGTTTCAGAAAAATTTGGTGGTCTTCCAATATTTAATAAACTTCTGATTAGAATGTGCGAGACTTGTGTATTCTCGCAATATTCAATAGAAAAGTAATTAAATAGGGGAAGATGTCATACTCTAAATTTTCCCTATTAATTTAATTGTCGTATTATTATTGTGCTTTTAATTTAATTTTCATGTTTCTTAAATTTGTTTGTTTTTATATATTATTCTATAGGGGTTTAATTTTTTAGGAGGAGGTGTATTATAAACGGGTGTGGCGTTGGCCCGTCAAAGGTTTTTTTCGGTTCAAATTATAAGATAAGGGTGTACGGTTTTTTTTAATTACAGGTCCATCTCATTTTGGGGGACTTTTATAATTTTCATGGAAGAGGGGTGTATATTGCTGTTTCAAATTGGCACATTGTAGTCTTTATATACATACCCATTTAGAAGAACTATTGTTCACAAAAGGCGAGGGTGCGTTCTGCTTCTTGAATCAAGCTAATAAGCCCATTAATGGGCACATCTGAATCATTTAGCCCATGACCATACTTACAAACTTGAGTCCATTTCATTATTTAAAATAATGTTATAAATATTTATTTATTATATCATTATTGTTATTAATAACAGTATTTATTAATTGAAATATATTAATTTAATTGATTAAAATGTTGACCAGGTCAACCATGCCCCAATTAGGGTTTTTTAAACATTATAGGCCCAAATCTAATGAACATATATTGTACAGATTGATTAGAAAACGCATGCCTTAGCACAGAAAAAACATTCATTGTTTGGATCCAAAAAGAAAAAATAACATATGAAATCAAAACAGATTGAAAATAAATCTTCACAAATCATATCAAACTAAAACTAATACTGTTCAAATCAAATATTTACACAGTTATGATCAAAATTACAAACGAATCAAATCTTGCACAAATCTGTATTACAAACAGAAAACAAATCGAAATATTACAAGAACAAAATCTTTTACAATCAATTTCAGATTCAATCAAATCACTAAATATAAAATCTAACCCTAATCTTCTATCAATTATAAATTCTAACGATAAATTGAAAGAAATTTCCTAATTTGTTTAACCTAAAAAAGCTATAAGAACCTAAGTGTTCTAAATGGAGAGGGGAAGAATTTTCGCAATGAGAACAAAGGAAAAAGAAATTACAGAAAGAGGAATTAGAAGAATTCCTAATCCAATTTCGCCGATGTTAGCTCACAAAGTCGTCGCTCCATCCTAGGGTTTCAATATTTGAAACCCTAGCTCCCTTCAAAGTGCCATCGAGCCTTCGTTATCACCACCATCACCTGTAAAAAAAACATATGCAAGGTCATAACTAGATTGGAACAGGAAGATTCACGAGCGAGGTAACGAAAACCTAACTTCTTTTGCGCTTTTATTTTATCAATTATTGTGATTTGGGGTTAATTGGAGTTGATTAGATGGGTTTGGGATCCTATAACTACCTGGTTGATCAGGGTTGGGTTGCGTCGCCGTCAGTGGTTAGGGTTTGTTAGTGTTTGATTGAGAGAAAGAGAAAGAAGAGAGAATGAGTCTGAGAGAAAGAAGATAATAAAATGTGTTTTTCGTTGGTAAAATAAAATTATATTAAGTCCAATAATCTAGTATACGCTACCTTGTATCCCTTATCATGCGCCTGCAAATCATCACCACGCGATCAACATTACACAATCCAAAACGCATGTCCACCAAGGTACCGTGTACGTGACCACACCCAGTCCAAACAAACTCAAACATCTATGGGCCAAGCCCATTGCCAAACACACCCCTGCTTTTTTTATTTTGCTAACCGCATAGGAGCCCAACACCCCTTTGGCTTATTGGGCCAAGTCCAATATCCGGACTTGGGCCCTATTCCTTACACACCTCCATTTTTATTGCATAAACAAAAAATATACCCCCTTCCTTTTGGGCCTAAATTCAATATTTGAATTCAGGTCCATGTTGTTAACACTTCCCTGTTTTACTACCTTAGCCAAATTCGTACCCACTGCATTTTTTATTTATTCTTTATTATTTTATTTTTTTACATTTTCTATTTTTATACATTTATAATTTTAATATTTATTATTATAAATCAAATATATTATTTTCCAGCTCATAAAAAATATATTATATTTATTGCATTAAATCATTTTTTTTAATCTTGCAACCAATGATAAAATTATTTTTTGAATATACTAAAAAATATTCAACCAATGATAAAATTATTTTCATAATTAATTAAATTCCACAATTAATTTTTGAAAAGGATTACGAAGTATATTTTATTTAACTGTGCGCTTTGTCCAAAATCTCTGTTATTCACGCACCTGGACTAAGTACAAGGGGAATTAAAATATCTGTGTAATCCATAAAAAACACAAATCCAAATGAACTATGAATTGGGACTCTGATTCCTCATAAGAGGATACGTAGGCATACGACTAAAACCGTGGCGAGTTCCCCTATTAAAAAATTAAAACCCTTACCCTAAACCTTTAAAACCTAAACCCTGGTATCCTTATGAACAAGGTAGATGAAGGGTGCGTAACACCTTCCCTTCGTCTAAAAGATGTAAGAACCTAGAATCTCTGTGTACAAAATTAGGGTTTCCTATTAGATTCCCTTCCTTAGGATAAAAACTAGTAGTGGCGACTCAATTTAAAATCCAGTTACAACATGTTTCTTTTACCATTAAAAAGGATAGTTCCATCTTTCAGACTAACTGCTTTGCAGGACTTTTAATTAAAGATTATATTATAACCGTTGTTACTTAATTGACTTATGGATAACAAATTATGCATTAGTTCATCTACTAAGAGAACATTAGTTATAGAAGGAAGCGTACCGTTACCAATGGCTCCAGAGCCAATTATTTTTCCTTTCTAATTTCCTCTGAAACCTACATAGCCTCTAGATTTCTGTTCTAGACATGGAACATATGATTTCTTTCCATCATGTGTCGAGAGCATCCAGAGTCCAGGTACCAAGACTGGTGTTTCAACTTTGTTGTTAAATACATCTGCAACATAGATGATTTTATCCTTATGTACCCATATCTTTTTGGGTCCATGTTTGTTAGATTTTCCAGAATTTTGATTGAATTTTGGTTTATCAATAGAGTTTACATAATAAGATTCACTGGTGTATTTTATGTCATGTGTATGCCCATATATGAAATGTGATTTTAGGGTGTGTATATTTTATGACCATGTTATCAACTTGTTTTGGTTGATATGGTTCTTCCCCTTTTGGCTTCACATATCCTATACCTTTTATGCCATTTCTGCTAACTCCATGGATCATTGAGGCCATCTTGCTTCTAGCTATGTTTCTAGCTAGAATTTTTTGAAAGTTGTGATCATATTATTTTATGATGTTATCAGAACTAGTTGAAACTTCTGAAACAGATTCTTTCTAAGATTTTTGTGATTCATTTTTAGTGAAGGACTTTTCATTTTTAAGTGTAGAATTGATTTGTTTTAGCTCAGAGTTTTCTGTTTTTAGTTTCCTAGTTTCTTCAGTTTCAGATACAGGAATGTGTTTCAGGTTCTTGTATTTGACTCGAAGTTTCTGATATCTTTCAAGAATTTCATAATCCTATCTTCTAATTTAGATCTAGAGAATTTTAAAAATACCTCTTTGAGTCTGATTTAGATTCTGATGTATTTGTGTCTTCTGATATGTTGGCCATTAATGCTATATTGGCTCGTTCATCTTCTAATTCAATTTCTGCTTCAAAAGATTCTGATTCATCCTACATTGCCATAAGACTTTTCTTCTTTTCTTTGAAGAATTTCTTTTTAGGCTTTTCTTTCTGGAGTTTAGGGCAGTCGCTTTTTTAGTGACCTAGCTCTTTGCATTCTTATCAGGAGACATGTTTGTTGCTAGACTTTTTATATCCAGAGGATGATTCAAAGTGACTACCTGTTCTTCTGGGGTTTCTGAATTTCCTTTGTCTATGCTTCCATAGCTGATGGACTCTTCTGGAGAGAAGAGATAGTTCATCTTCTTCTGATAAGGATCCACCAGAGATTTCTTCTTCTGCCTGAAAAGCTTTAGTTTCATATTTTTTATTAGATTTAAGAGCAAGAGACTTACCTTTCTTCTAGGGCTCATCTTTTTCTAGTTCTATCTCATGACTTCTCAGAGAGCTGATTAATTCCTCTAGTGATATGTTGTTCATATTTTTGGCTAACTTTAAAGCTGTGACCATAGGTCCTGAACTTTAAAACCAAAAACCAGAACTTGAAACCTTGAGAACATTGTCTCAATAGTTTCATCTTCTTCCATTTTGAGGGCTTCGTACTTTTGAATAAGTGCAAGAGCTTTAGTTTCTTTGACTTGTGTGTTGCCTTCATGCGTCATTTTTAGAGATTCAAACATGTTCTGAGTCATTTCTCTGTTAGTGATTTACTCATACTCAGTATATGAGATGACACTCAAAAGGATTGTTTTGGCTTTGTTATGGTTTCTGAACTCTTTCTTTTGTTCATTTGTCATCTTCTTTCTATCAATCTTATGACTGCTTGCATTGACTGGATGCATGTAGCCATCAGTTACCATGTCCCAGAGATCAGCGTCATGAGCTGGAAAGAAACTCTTGATTTTGTCTTTCTAGTAATAGAAGTTTTCTCCATCAATTATTGGTGGTCTTTCGTTGATTTTATCCTTCTCGTCATGGTTGTCCTTATTGTTGTTTTGACTTGGTTCTACCTTAGTGTTTTTCTTTCTTAGGATCTTTCTGACACGATTAAGTGTTAGTATCCAGAACCAGGCGCTCTGATACCAATTGAAGGATAGAAAAACACAAGAAAGGGGGTTTGATTTGGGGTTTTCAAAAAATTAAGGCTATAAAACACGTTGGTTATCCTGGTTCATTTTGAACTCAAAACTACTCCAATCCAGCCACCAAGGTGATTTCACCTCTCTAAATCGAGGTCTTAATCCATTAATCACAAATGATTACAAATCACGAAGACAATTGTCAACATCTTATTGAGATCAAACCACAACTTGGTTTCTCAAGGAATTACAACTAAAAGTAATTATACAATGTGTTTGAGTTTGCTTCTAACAAGCTTTATCACAACTGTGATGTTTACATAAATTTAGCACAAGGAATAATTCAAGAGATAAGAAATATGAGAATGTTTTTGATCGCTCTTGTTGGTATGCATGAGTTGTTTTTTTATTCTTCTTCATAGACCTCTTTATATAAGCAGCTATCATAAAATCGTTGGAGATATAATCTTCTGATTTTGGAAGGTTATTGATTTGTGATTTGATTTTCTTTCCAAAAATAAAGATCTTGTTCCAGCCATAAAGTTT
The DNA here is from genome assembly GCA_948472305.1 of Vicia faba. Classification (NCBI taxonomy): domain Eukaryota; kingdom Viridiplantae; phylum Streptophyta; class Magnoliopsida; order Fabales; family Fabaceae; genus Vicia; species Vicia faba. The sequence continues at coordinate 886,461,959 of OX451736.1, forward strand.
TCCATCTATTACTTTATAAGTTCCATTAATGTGATGTCGAATCTATGCCGTCTCAGAGTATCTGAAGCTTGATTGCTTGTAAACAGAACATTGAATATGATAGATATGTTAGATGCTTCTTTGTTCTTTTAGAGCTTTGTATATCAGAGTTTTCCCAACAGCTCGATGCAATGTTGTTTTAGCTTTGCTTCAGAGATTCTTATAAGTTCTTCTTCTTTAGAGCTTCATATGATTTTTCACGTCATTAACATTCTTGCTTTCCTCAGAACTTCTATGCAAATTCAATCAAATGATTAGAGTGCATAATTGTTCTTCATAATAATTATGTATTTGTTATCCTCAAAACTAATAATTGGATGTAGGACCAAACTATGTTCTAAAAATACGTGTTTTTATTTCTTTTTTATTTATGACAAAAAGGGGGAGAAAGTGAGATATTTTGATATAAATAGTTTTGGACTAAGTCTCAAACATTTCTAGTAAAGTAACATCAGTTTCAATGTTTCTGAAAGATAACAAGGAAAGTATCACTCTAAAATTGTGGTATGCCTTACCATCCTTCAACATAGGCTTCTCAAGACTTCAATCATATGCTCTGACCAAACATTTTCAGGGAAGTATCTATTCTTTTTAATTCTATATGAATATTCAACTCAGGGGGAGACTATGAAATTTTTATCTTCTGAAAATTATAAATTGTTCGTCAAAATACTAAGGAATTTTAATCCTTTAATCTTGACTCGAGGCAGGGTAATTTTTTAATTAATTTGGAAATGTATTCAAATTGTAAGAGAATCATTCTGTTTATATACTCCAAACACCTTTTGATAAAAGGTTCAACCACATATTCTACCTCACACACATAATATAGTGTCAAAGAAGTCGTGAAAAATCAAAAAGCTCAGAGTGGTTGTTCGTCACTAAACATAATAATTATTTCAAGAAAAATCAATCATAAATGACATATTTCATATAAAAATTGTTCAACAAAAAGAAGAGAAAAAATAATGAGATGTGAAAAATCGAAGAAAAAATTAATAGGGTCATCAAAATCCATTGCAACAAAAAACAAAAAATAGGTGACTACTATCTCAAAAAAAAAGAACCTCACTATTTCTTGAGCCATTTATATATTTCCGTTATTAAAAATTCATCTTTATAACCATCATAGTTTTCTTGAAAATTGAATGCATGTGCTGAATTAATTATGTATAGGAATGAAGATGCCTAGAAGGAGAAATAGGGGGTTAAAATTAAGTTTTGAGCCTTATAATCCTTTTATTCAAAAAACTGTGAACCAAACTATGCTACAACCCTTAAAAGACCTAATTGAAGTAAAGTTTACTTAAAAACATACCACGGAAAAATTGTGGTAGAATAAACTGACTCCAAAGATACATGTTGATCATCTTCAAGTATGTCATGCTCTCGCATCATCGCCTTTTTACACTTTGAATGTATAAACCATCATTGTATTCTAACAGTCTATTCATTCATCATATATCACAAGATTATCCCGATAACAACCTTTGATTTCAAAACTTGTATGAACATTGCATAAAAATTTACATCTTTAATAGACAATTTTATTTGCAAGTCATCATCTAGCATCAAGGAAATTCCGATAATATATAATCAGTTATAGAACTTGATTATTCATAAGTGGTAATATTAGGCAAAACTACTTCAAGACTCCAAAGATTGAGGAAAACTTCTTCAAGACATAATAGATTGGAGTAAGATAGGTTGGATAATTGATGGGGAAATTTGTTTCATACCTTAAGGTGCTCAGGTAAGTCTCATGATATATCATCAACCATTGAGTTATACGAGTTCAAGGCAGGCGCTTGGAGGTCGATCTAACTTAATATCTTGATGAGTACATTTTCTCTAGATGAGAAATTTGTGAATTTTTTTCATTTGTATTGGTTGTATCTATCCATTGCATGACATATGTGTGTTTCTTGAAGTATCCAAGTAATTCTTAAAAGAAGGAAATTCAAATAATCATGTTTTCATTATCTTTGCATCAATCATATTTACATATATCTTGCATCAACCATGTCTGCACTGCTCTCGCGTCAACCACATTTGCATTGATTTAACATAAAAACATACATATCATCCTATAAATATGACATATCTCCGCAACATGCACGAATCTTGCATCACTTTGGTGTCAAATATCTAAAAGTCTTGTAAAACAAGTTGGAAAAAATCAAAAACCACCAAAAGCCTAATCATCATTGGCACTTCTGAAGCCTAATCTTCATTGGCACTCATAAATCCCAATATTCATTAGCACCTCAGTCAGTTACTTTTCAAAGCCCTACATTCACTAACACCCCTAAGCCCAATATTTATTGGCACCCCAAAATTTTATATTCATTTGTATCTCCCAAAAGCCCAATCTTCATTGGCACCTCTAAGAAAAAACAAAACTCAATTTTTATTGGCACAAATAATTTTGTTTCCTAAGCCCAATTATTTTTGGAACCCTCCTAAGCCTAATTTTATTTGTCACCCTACAAAGCCTAATATTCATTGGCACCAAAATCATTTATTTTTATGTCACTCTAGGAACTAGCGTATCGCATGACGACGATAATTTAATTTTATCGTTGGTCTAAGCATCATCATTTCGATTAAAGATGATAACTTACTTTCCTGTCAATCTAAGCATCAAAATTTAAGTTGAAGATGATCATTTACTTTTGTTGTAAATCTAAGTATAAACATTTCAGTTGAATACAATCATTTACTTTCCTATCGATCTAATCATCAACATTTCGGCTAAAGACATTCATTTACTTTTCTTGTCGATCTGAGCATCATCATTTCAATTAAATACAATCGTTTACATTTCTTGTCTATCTAAGCATCAAAATTTTGGTTGAATAAGATCATTTACTTTTGTTGTAGATCTAAGCATCAACATTTTAGTTGAAGATGTCATTTGTTTTCCTGTCGAGCTAAGCATCAACACTTTAGTTGAAGATTATCATTTAATTTTCTTGTCGATCTAAGCAACAATATTTCAGTTGAAGATGGTCATTTACTTTGCTTGTCGATATAAGCATCAACATTTTGGTTGAAGATAATCATTTACTTTTCCTATCGATCTAAGCATCAACTTTTCGGTTGAAGACAATCATTTATGTTCCTCTCGATCTAAGCATCACCACATCAGTTGAAGACAATTGTTATACCCTAATTTTTACCCCTAGGATGCCTCGTCATTTTGCATCTTTGCAATACATCTAAGATCACAACTATAGGTTTCCTCTTGACCTCTGCTTTCACTCTCTTCTTTGGGCTTGCCTTTATGGTATCACCAAGAACCTATTTGTGTATTTGGTATATACATAATTTATATTTTACTAACTACTAATTAAAATACAAAATATGTCTTGCTTTCTTTTGGTTTGTTTTGCAAAGACAAGTGTGAACCAAGTGGATCAAACAATTGCCCTCAGCTAGGGTTTCATTTGATCAAATCCAAAGTGTGGTCAACATTGATTCCAAATGACTTGTACATTATAGATTGACTTATAATTTTAGGTCATATCATCTTCAAATCTCATTCAATCTCAATGGATCAAGAATTCCCCAAGGGTTGGTTACTTATTCTTCAAGATAGGTCAAAGGTTCATGTGTTTATTTCCATGCCTTCATCATCAAGTAACCTCAATTCTGGCCATGATAAATCAAATATCAATCAAGGTTTCATCATTCTAAGTTAATATGAGCTTCATAATGCTTTTGAATACAATAAAAGATCACAGGTATCAAAGTTATGCAAGGTGATTTGACCTAATTTGGCAAGTCTTCAAGTTCAAAGTCAAAGAACCATAACTCCTTCATTATTCAACATTTGTGAGTGTTTCTCTTTGCATATGACTCTCCTTTACATCCTATCCAACATCTATTTACTAGTCAAGAGCTAATTATGTGAAGAAAAACACCAAAAGATTGAAGACATTATAGGTCATTTGTGGACTTCGTGAAATTTTGACCTATCTCCAAGTGATTTTTACCCAACTTTAAAGGATCATAACTTGCTAAATTTTTATCATATGGAGCCCATTATTTTTTCACAATTCTACTCTTGATGTTATTTACAAGTTATATTCAATGGTTAAGTTCTAAAAATGCTTGGAAGTCCATGTAATTCATTCGGACATTATAGGTCATTTTAAGGCATTTATACTTAGAATTTTTTCTAAGTATCAAGACAGTTTTTTATGCCAACTTCAACACACTGTAACTTTTGTCTCAAGTATCCAAATGAAACCTTTTTAGAATATTGTGATCTTTGTGATGTTGTCTATAAATTTCAAGAAGAATTGGATCAAAAAGCCTCTTGCGAATGATGCCCCATGAATTTGAAAATGGTCACTCGGAGCTGAAGTTTTTACCATGAACTTTGAATTTTGAACCTTGTTAATTAAAATTAAAAGAAAAATTAAAGTCCAATTTCATGTCTAATCAAGTTTATCATATGTCCTGAAGTTGTTTGGCATTTTAAATGCAAGTTTAAAGAGAGTTTTGGACAGCTTGCAAGTCACACTTTCTTCATGATGAGGGTGCACTCGAATTCCGTCCAATTCTTATCATTCACCCTCCCTCATAATTCAATTCACTTCTCCTATAAATAGGGACCTCATTCCCCTAATTTTGCAAGCTTTTGATATCCAAATTCACCCTGTCAAAACTCTCTCTCAAAGTTCAAAATCTCTCACTTTGATTTCCAAATTCTGAACTGCTACAACTTCTTTGAAGCTTATCCTACAAGAATAAAGCCTTGAGGTCTTCTGAATCTCTCCATCCAAGTCCATTTTCAGATCTATTTCACCATTTTTACCTCTAATTTTGGTAAACAATGTTGGTCTCTTAACAAAAAGCTTACTGGCGAGATCGACTAGGGAATCTCTGTATAGTGCTTCAGTTTTTTAGTGTTTTCACAAAGTGTGTTCAGAAGGATTCATTCGACTAATGCCAAATGAGTTTATAAGTAATAAAGTAAGACTTGTAAAATAAAACAAAAGACATTTTAAACTGTAAATATAAATTACATAACATCAAAATAGTTTAAAATAGGTTGATTCAAAGGTACATTGCCCTAGCTTGACTCATTTCGCTCATTCGCTTGGATACTCTGAGTGACTAGCGTATAGGAATGTGAAAGTTTGAACCCCTAACACTATGCATTAAGTTATTTATTCATAATACACAAAAATAACTACTTTCCAGCGGGCTTCGCTTCCTTGTATGCCATGTGTGTCTTGTAACTTCCCTCAATGAACCCACGTTCTCCATTCATAATGTTGAACCCATGTTCTCCATCCATAACACATTGATTTTCTAGTTATGCACTATTTGGGCTTTTTAACATTTTTGGGCCCAATCCATTCATCAGGAGGCCTCTTTCTGGTCGACTATGTCCACAAGCCCAATTGACTACTTATGAAATCTCTTTCGGTTGAATGCTTTTTTAGTCGACTTCTCATAATTCAAAGTAGCCAAAGAACTTTTTTGGCTTTTGGTTGAATTTTAATCTTTGTGAAAAATCCTAGCCAATAAATTGTCCCCCAAAATGTCCTTTTAAACTGAAAGAGCAGAAATTGATGTTTTAATCCTTTTCTCTTAGTGTAAAGTAACGTCATCGTAATCATGACGTTTTCCCTCAAATATTACATCTGCGATCACACAACCACTTACCTACTTTCTAGATTCAACTTCCTATGATAAACGTGGCCTCCAACTTACCAACTTCTTCAATCAATCGCCACCTTCCCGACATGTGTCGGTCGTGTAGCCACATTTTCCCACTTGAACTCATACCCTTTGCCTAGTTTTAACAATGGATAAAACACCAGAGTTTTTATGCTCATGTTTGACACAAATCGTCTAAATAAATTTCTTTTCTAACAAAGATTAGAGCTCTTTCTTCGTTGTTGGCGCTTTTGTACTCAAAATCGCCTTGTTTTGTTCTGATTAATATCTAACCCTTCTTGTGTACTAAAAAACCTAGAAAATCTCATGGATGTCCTGATGAATCTGCTCTTCAACAACCATTCGATCTCTATTTTGATTTTGAACAACACTTCTGGCACGAACCTCCTTGGCATTTGTTTGACTGGTCACTTGCCTGGATTTATGAGTAGTCTAATTTCTACCATATCCCTGCTCAAACCAGGCATCTCATTGTAATCCCATGCAAAGCAGTCTTTAAATTCTTTAAGCAATTCAATTACTTGATCTCTCATCTTGTTGTCAATCTTGGTGCTGACGTATGTAATTCGCCTAATCGTGCCATCACCCAGGTCGAATTCCTTTAATGGATCTTGTGCTTGCATCTTCAAAATATTATCTCTTGGGTCTTTTTCAAACCCCAAAGGCTCTTCTTCATATATGCAGTCAAGCCTCTGGCTTTCTAAATTTTTTATTTGGCTTGGTTCTTAAAGCTTTTCCACCATAATGGCTTCAGGCGCCATATTTGAAACATTTCCAGCCTCTAAGGCCGAATTTATCCAGTTTTTGGCCATATACGCCAAAATCCTTGCCAGAGCATTCGACTCAGGCATCATCATGAGTTTTCTCTTCCCACCCCGTAGTTTCAAACCCCACTTTAGTAGTTGGATATGTATCCATCTTTTCTTGGTCTCAAATGAAATCATGAGTGAGGTGTAAGGTTAGAAACTTGATTGCATCTGGATGTGACTTGAACACTGCATCTTCAGGATCGCACGGAGATATGGTAGCTAATGCTTTGTCGAAATTCTTCCTATTGACCATATTCACATCAGTAGTAAAATAATGGTGGTCTGCCTCAATGTTCTCCATAACTCCATCTTGACGTCATATAGATAAGCGTTGGTGCAGAGTTGATGGTACTTCCCCAATGTTATGTATCCACTCACGTCCTAGCAACAAATTATAGTTCACTTTAGATGCAATCACCATAAACAATGTTGGCCTTGAAGTCGAGCCAACAGACGAATTCACTTGAATCACACCTAGTATGTGACTTGTTTTTCCTTCATAGTTCGACAAAACCATATTATGTGGTTTGAGGTCAGTGTTGAACTTGCCATTAATTTTCAGCAATGATTGTGGCATCAAGTTTACAGCATCACCACCATCAACGAACACTTTGTTCATAGGGAAACCATCAACTTTAGCCCTTATAAACAAAGGCTTGAGATGATACATCATATCAGATGTAGGCTTCTCAAACATTGTCTGTTGTTCTTCCACCACCCCATTATTCATGACATAGTATCATATAGGTTTTCGGACCACTGATTCTTTACACATGGCTTCTTCTTCATACCCAGATGCTTCTGAAGAGAAACCATACTCATTAGGAAGGACTAACACAATATTACAGTGAATAATCAAGCCATATTTTGATCTATCTTCAAAGTCGTATGATAATTCATCTTCCATATAGTCATCAGGATCTTCAACTTTTGTTGGCGGCGTATTCACAACCGACATCGAGAACCTCTCTTTTGCTGGTGGATATTGAATTTCTTTCTGAGTGCTATCACCCTTTGATGGAGCTACTTTTTATGTCGCTTCTCTTGAAGCTTCTTTGTTTCTTTGAAACCTTCTCTACTGAGTCTTCGTCATAGATTTTTTCCCTTTGTATGCAGGAGGAACATGATACTTCTTTGAGGTTATCCCAGCTTCAGCAAATTGGGAAGAACTTGATCCCTTCTCCACCGTTTCCCATTTATGACTCGAGCCTGAACCTTTCTTCACTACCTTCCAATTTTGGTTTTCCCCCCTTGGATAGAAAGGACGAACCCAATTATTGTTAGGAACATCAGTTGGTGGCACAAAGGTCCTTTGATATGGAAACCTAGGTTTTCCTTGAGGCACTTGGACGTTGTATGGCCCCTTCGCATGGCCGAACACCACCTTTGTATTTTTCTCTTGAGGGCGTTTCTTCTTCAACACCTAAATTTTCTTTGCAACATTTTCATCATAGACCATGTTACAATTTGGGTATAATGTAGACCTGGAATTACCCAACTTGCATCTATTCAGGAAATCCACCAATTCCTCTCCAGGTTTGGGAAACACAACCTTCATCAATTCGACAACGGTTTGTTTATAAAAATTTTCATTCTTGGTTTCACAATAAATTTTTTCCTTGTCGTACTGACTACCCTCAGGCTCTTCAGCAATATCAACTACCATCACTTCATGTGGCTTAGAAAAATTGCCTTTGCCACTTTTGAGACCCTCAGTAGTCTCAACTGCTGCAGTTACCATTGGATCAATGATCACAGCTTGTCCGTCCTCAAAACCATTAGTAGTATTGATTTTTATTGCTGCCAGTGAGTCGATAATGTTGGCCTTTTCTCCTTCAAGACCATCAGTAGCCTCGATCATCAGCACTTCCAATGGCTCGACAAAGTGTGCATCAACAACATGTAAAGGATTTGAGTCGATCTTCTTGGAGCTTTTTGTTTTTTTCACCAAATTTCAACCGACCATCTTTCAGAGCCTTCTGAATCAAATCCATGAAAAGAAAACATTGAGAAGTATTATGACCCAAAAAATTATGATACTTGCAGAAACCTATTTTTTGTTTCTGCTCAAATGGTGGATTTTTACTGCCTGGAGGCACTATAATCTGACCATCTAATACTAAAACATCAAATATTTCATCACATTTTAACATATCAAAAGTATATGTTTTAGTATTAGATTTATCATTTTTTGGTTCTTCAAATGTCTTTCCTTTTGACGGTCTTATAGGTTTACATGCATATGGAGGTCCGACTTTCAATTCAACCACGTTAATTTCTCCTTCTTTCATGCATTCATCTTCAGACTCTATATAATAATATTTTGTGTATACATAGGCCACTTTGCCTTTTCTATGATCCTTTGACACTCTAGCTTTCTCTGTTTTCAAATGATCGACATATCAAACCTTATCAGCTAGTTGAAACATATCAGCAATAGATTGAGGATCAAACTTATTCCTAAGGGAATAATCTAAGCCCCCAGCGGCCATTTCGACTAACTCATGTTCAGGAAATCTAGTAAAGAATCTAGACTTTAAGACCTTAAACCTATTGAAATAATACTCCATTGACTCAGACGAACTCCTCTTGATTAAGGATAACTCTTTCAAACTTATCTTAGACCAGTATAACATTGCTCATGAAATATACCGTCAAGTTGTTCCCAAGTGTGTATAGAATTTAGAGTCAATGTTGTAAACAAAGTAAAAGATTTTTTTGTCAATCAATTAGGAAAGTATCTTAATTTTAACCCCTCATAATTGGTGATATCTCTAGCTTCTTTTTTGTACCTAGCGATGTGTTCAATGGTCGATTCATTGGCATTACCAGTAAACTTGGTAATTTAGGCACCTTACATCCCCTAGGTAATTCAGCCTGTCGAATATAATTAGGAAAGGGCAGTGAATAATTAGGCCTCCTAAGGTTAACATTTACCCCAGATTGTGTTAATACTTCTTCTACTACATTCACTATGTTGTTTCGCCCAACAGTGGCATTCCTTAACACTTGATCAACATCTTGGTTCCTCCTAACTACGATTGGCCTAGGTTCATACTGTTCAACGAATTCTTCCTCTTCATAAGTAGGTGCTTCAACTCTTAGAGGTCTAGAAGGATGCTCATTGTTTCCTCCCTCTAGTTCTTCAAAAACCCTTAACGGCCTTTGGCACGTTTGAGTTGGTTGGACCCCTAATGAGTCAATCAATCTGCCTATTTGGTAAACTACAGGTTTGAGGGAAACTCCTATTTGATGAGTTAAGACATTTACTAAATCTAAATTACTCTTATCCATTTGTTTCCTTAAAGCCATGACAGACGTTGTATTCAAATATGGTGTCGACTGAGGGACATAACCAACACCACTTGGTCGACCACCTGAGACATAACTGCCTTGGTTTCCAATGGCCACTGTGTTTTCTGTATATGTGGACGGGTTCGACTGTAACATAACCATCATGGAATAAGGAATAACATATTGATAAGGGACAAATTATAATTGTGGACCCCCTGGAAAGAGTGGTCGATTTGGGTTGAATGGTGATATCCCATGCCTAGGTTCTGTCATCATGATTTTTGTCACTGAACCATGAACAACGGTCGATCTCACAGGAGATAAAACTATCGTGCTTTGAGTTGTGGCACTCACTGGTATGACATCCATATTTTGTGTAGAAATCTGTATATGTTCAATGTTTGTGTCAGAGCATGGCATTTTAGACTTCGACAAATGTTTACCACTTCTTAAATTCATACACACACCAACTAAACTACAAGAAACTTTGCAAAACCAAACACGAATACAAAATTATTAGAATTGTCCCACTGGGTGTGCCAATTTGTTTACCTCTGGTTTTGGTAAACAACACTGGTGTTTAAATAAAAAGTATACTGGCGAGATCAACCAGGGAATCTCAGTACAGTGCTTCAGTTTTTGAGTGTTTTCACAAAGTATGTTCAAAAGATTCGTTCGACTAGTGCCAAACGAGTTTATAAGCAATAAAGCAAGACTTGTAAAATAAAACAAAATACATTTTAAATTGTAAATATAAATGACATAACATCAAAATAGTTGAAAATAGGTTGATTCAAACGTACATTGTCCTAGATTAACTCAGTTTGCTCGTCCTACATGTATTTTTGATGTTGTGAAATTCGGAAGAGGATTAAGAGTTTAAGAATGTTGTTAGAATCCTTTATGTAGATAAATACTCAGACTGAAGTGGAAGGATTTGTAATGTATTGATATGCCAATAGACCTCGAGTTAGAAAATGATTGATCATCATGGGATGGTGGGTGAATGAGGATTAGACATGTTGTGTTTTAGAAAACATGAATACGAGTTTTAAGGAAACACTATTATAGTTTGGTACGACGATTTATACTCCCATATGGTTGTCGAATACTAATTGACAAATTGAGGAACTGATCACCCTCAATCCATTGTTAATAGTAGACGGGATTATGTTGGATGTTATATATTTATCTTGCTATCTTAATGGTGTGAAAAATTATGGATGTTATATCGCGAGAATAATTGCTCACCAGTTTGTGTGAAATTAGTAGAGGAGTCACTGAGTGAGAGTTGAGACGTAATGAACAATTTGAAGTAGTGGGTTTGTATGCGAGCTAACGTCGTAAAGTGAAATATTGAGAATATCAAGTGAGCAACGATTTTATGACAGATGTTAAAGAAAGTTTGGGATTAGATTGAAACTTGTAAACCATATAATTGACGGAAAATTTAATGAGGGCGATGACTTAAGATGGATGATCAGAGTTGCGCAACTGAAGCGTGATGTGGTGCAATTTCTATGTGTGTATGACTCGTTAGAAGTGAAGAAATAAAACATCAGAAGCCTATGGGAATGGTGTGTCTTAATTTACATACTTGATTTGGTGGATGGTTGATATAGAGATGTTGTGCCAGGGCGCTATGTTTGCTAGTAAATATTTGCGGATTTTATAAGAAGATTATTGTGGATTGTTGGTTGATGGTGAGCTATGGGTATACTTGCTGAGTTATACAGTTAAGTTGATGTTGTAATGATTTTGTTATCATTATTGAGATGTTACTGTTGGTTACTATAAGTGATGAATAATATCCTATAATATGACGAAGTTAATTTTGTTGACTATGTTGATGTCACTATAATGGTGAATAGAGTTGTTGATATTTTTTTGATAGTTTACATACATATACATATGAGAATAAAGTTGTATATGCGCGTTGGTGTTGGGAAAGTTGTTAAGAGGTGACGTGGTATATCCAAGTATAAGTGAGTTATGGTTGTTACATTTCTACTGTGAGAGTTGTTATGTCAGAGTGTTGCCAAAAAGGTTTCTAAGTTATTGACGGGTATATCGTGAGGGTGTTGAGTGATTAGCATGCGTGTAGTAGATTTACATCATGATTGAGTTGTTACTATGTCAAAAAGTAGTGGCCGAAGTGTTGGTAAACACAGAGTTTGAGGATTAGAGAGTTGGATACAAGGTTCGCGTTAAGCATGAAAGTATCAAGTAGATTTTCGAGGACGAAAATATCCTAAGTAGGGGAGAGTTGTAACGCCCTGATAATTTAATTATTTATTTAATTAAAATTATTAGTTGGAGTTGAGAAATATTGTGAATTATTGTTAAGTCGCTCTGTGACATTATTTGATTAAATGGTGGTTTAATAATATTAAATATATTGGAGCATTATAAGATTAATTGTTGAGCTTATTTAAGTGATGTCATGTAGTAAATATGGGAGTGTGGATATTGGCCCAATAAGAATTACTAGAATTACAAGGTTAAGTGGATATAAAAGGAATTAGGTTAATTGAGAAAAAGTGAGAGAATAGATGGGAGAAACTCATTCCCGTTTCTATTGCAGTAGTCTTACTAAATCGGCAATCCCCGATTCGTTAACCTTTGGATCATGCTAAAAGTTTGAGGGTAGATTTATAACACCTACATATAACTTTTGACCGTTGGGATATTCAAAATAAGGTCTGAGTTGGGAGATATCATCATCTCAATGTAGCTGTATATTTGGGAAAATTATCAGCTTTGATTCTGATCTAGAGAGAAAAAAATCTTGGAAGGTTTTGGTACAACAGAAGTTGCAGAGAAGAGAAAAATAAGGGTTTTGAGGAGAAGAAGAGGGATATATGGAAGTTACACCAAGAGGCCAAGAGTAGATTCAATCGGAGACCCTTAGAGTTACCTTCAATCCAAAGCAGGTAAGGGTGGAGTTCAATCTCTATAATCGGGTATATGATAAACCGTATGTGGGGTTGGGTTGTATAAATTTGTACCATAAATTGTTGTCGATTCTGTTATATTGTGATTCTGTGAAGATTATCAGTCCTGCAATTTTAGTTGTCAGTGATTGTTCATAATATGTTGATGAAGTTGTTCTGCAATTTATTTAAATCGTATTTCTGTTATATGTTGTTATGGTTATTATTGAGTGGTTGTCCTGAGATGAGACTCGAAAGAACATATAGGCGTGGTGGAAAGACTATGTCATATCTTATATTATTAAAGAGTTAATATAATTAGTAAAATAATTTAGTATCAGATTGGATTAAAGAAGTTGCAGGAATAAATGGTAATGCTTTAGTCAAATGAATAGCAGGATGTATATGTAAGAGTAGCAGAAATAATAGTGTATGGACTAGTTTAGCTGAGCATTGTTAGGAAGTATCAGTAGATGTAGAAATTGCAAATTATCATACAGAAAGTATAACGGAGAATTTCAGTAACAAGAGGAATAAGTTGAAATTGGTTTTGGTTTATAACTAATATTTGTCACTGGCATGAAGTTGTAGTAATAGAAGTTGTAGAAAGAAAACAAGTAGTTTTGGCGGAGACCAATAATAGCAGTAAGCTAAATAATAGAGGTAGCGTAATTTAGTAGAATAAATTTATTAGTAGCAATATAAATAAATAGTAGTAATAACAGTATATAAAATAGTATCGATTAGCCGAATTTGTAAATTTAGGCGGTAAAAGTAGTTAACCGGAATTAGTTGAAATTGTCGGAGTGAGCCGTATATACATATGGATATTTTTAGTTGGTTTGTTTTGTTAGAATTATGTAGAATAAAGTTGATTTTCATGTGAAGTCGAATTAAGTTGAATGGTTCCAGTTTATGAAATTGTGTTGTATACCTTGCTGAAAAATATGAAATTGCAGGTGATAGTGAATTTGGTTGAATTGCCTCTATTTATGGGAAATAATATGTTGTAGGCCTATGGCCAATGTTGAGATGTTGTGATTGTCTATGTGATGTCTCTGTGAATTCTTGTTGATAATGTGAAGTTGCAGAGATTTTAGATGATGATGAATTACCTCTATTTACTGGTAATAATGGTGATATGGGCTTATGCCTTGCGATGAATGATGATTGTTGTTAGTATGTGATGGTGCATTCATTGAGTCACATACATTTACATACTCTGTGATGGCCTGTATTGGCGGATTTTGTGAAGGCCTGTATTGGCAAACTGAGAAGAAGGCTTATGCCTTGTTGATGCCTCTATTAATTGGCAATTTTTAAGTTGGGAGTTCTGCTCTGATGGTACCACATGCATGTGCATTATGATTGAGTCGCATTTGATGTTGCATCTTGAGTTCTGGTGAAGATAAATTCGTTATTGCTTTATGTTGCTGACTTGTTGTGACAAGTATTATCTAAAAGTTGTGAACTTAGTAGTTATGTCGTGTTAATGTTTTATTGTGATTAAAGTTGTTTGTAAGTTGTGAAGTGGTGATTTTATATGATCTGATTTAATATATTATTTATCATATGACTAATTATATAGTTTGATATCTCACCCCTTCTGTTTGAATGTTTCCCTCTGTTGGTAACGTGCAGGTAATCAAGAAGGATAGTTATTACCTCGTCAGTTTGAGTCGGTGTTGTCGCTCTGATATGTAGCACCCGGGGGGGGGGGGGGGTGAACGCTTGATGTTTACTTGTTGGTTATTATTTCAGTTGCTGAATTTTTAAGTTGATTACATGAAATAATTGTTGTCTTGGGGTTGTTTTAGTTGAATAAAATATGTTAAGTGAATTGAAGTTGAGTATGTATATTCTGTTGCTTATCAATAAAAAGTTTTTTGATTTTGAAGAATAAATCAGATTGTTATCGGTTCATCCAAGTTAAGTGTTATGTATCTGTTTGTATGCGATTAAATGAAGATTTATTTTTAGTTGAAAATGAAGCATCCTATTTATGTTGAACTCTGATTTTCTTATTATCCGCCGGGTAGAAATGGGGTGTTACAGAGCGCACTTGGAAAGGAAGCATTGAATCTACAAAGAAATTGTGAGAAAATAATATGTAGGAGGCAGGGATCGAACCCCTGACCTCCGACACACGTGAAGACATTTCCCTTTTCCACTGAGCCAACTCTTTATTCATTATTATAAACAAACAAAATATAATATATGGAATAATGGTTAGTAGCTGTAACAAAAATGCGCGCCAAGTTCAAACTGCCCACTCACGCTTTGACACACAATCATCTTTCTTGTTGGACCGTCGTTTTAGACTAAGGGTTTTTACCCACAGACATGTCCGTTGCTAAAAGACCTGTGTAATTCTAAAATCTCTACCAAGCAATATAAATACAAACCAAATATATAGATCAATTGGGTTTGATCTTGTGAGTACAATGATACTCTTCTTTTGTCCTGATTTTGCCTAAAATAGAAAAACCTAAAACGAAGCTTCAAACCCTAGTAATGGCAGTCAGTTAAATACACATCAAAACATACAATTAATCATGAAAACATGTTTTAAATGGTCACACAAACATAAATGCATACTTGAAATTCGTTTATCATGCGTGTATAGTCAAAATCAAATTCAAGAACAAGAGCAAACCGTGATACCTGTATAGGTTGTTTCTGGATGTGTTGACGCGTGAGAGTGGTCTAGATAGCTTTCAAATATGCCCAGGAGTGGATTTCAATCTTTGAAATGCCTTGAATATCCCTCTAAAGCAAAATTTGATCACCATTTTTTTGTAAAAATTTTGAGATTCTTGTGGGTGTTCTACATGGCCAATCCCTCTTCTTATGATCAGTGTTTGTTATGCATATATAGTAGAACGAATTAGGTTAACAAAACTGAATTAAATCTTGAATATTGAGTGAGAAAAGATTTGATTTGTGTCTTGTATTTGTTGTTTCTAAAATAGGCCAAATCTTGCTATTTTTATTCCAATAACCACTTGCACGAAATTCTTGATTTTCCAGCTGATTATAGACTCATAATGTGCTCATAAAATCAAATCTTGGATTTTATTTCATTATTCCACTATTTAAATTGATTTATTTTGATTTAAATAAATAAAAAATCAAAACAAATAATAAAAATAATAAAATAATAAGTGGATAACTCAGGGGTCGTGGGCCATCTTAGGAACAAGTTTCAAGCAAGAAAATATGGGGCCATTTGGAAAAAAAAATCAATTTTGTTCAATGTTGACTTCATGCACATTTCTAAAAATTGGTCAACTTTAGCAATGCATGTCTCTATCATTTTTTACTCTAAGAGGGTGTTCTTGGACTTTTTAGAAATATTAGGGTGTCCTCTAAACAACCCTTTTGGTTTCATCTCAATTGGATCTTCCATGCTCATGTAAGGAGCTTTGACCCAAAAGGTATTTTTGTTAACTTTTTGAAATGACCTAAAATGTATGAACTTGTATCTTTTGATTGAGGAATTTTTCGACCTTGAGGGCTGAACAGAAGTTGTAGAGAATTGGGTTCTCTTCAAAATGAGCCTTGGTTGGAAAGTTTATGATAAAGTATGAGAAAGTTATGCCTAGTCAAAGTTTGGTTGACTTTTCCGATCGAAACCCTAAATTGCCATTTTTGACTTTTGATGAGTTAGGAGAATTTCTTGAGGAATCATGATCAAAACTTGATCAAATGATAGAGATTACTTCAAAATGTTGATGTTTACCTAAAGTCTTGAAGTTTGACTGTATTTGGGCCACAATTGACTTTTGACCTAGTATAGTTGATTTTTAGGCATCTGAGCAGTTGATTGAGCAAACTTGTTGTGTAAGGCATGAAACTTGACATGGATGATCTTGGGGACATATTAGGGCATTGGAAGACATTTGTAACCCTTGGGACTCAACCATCTTTCTTTAAATTGAAACCCTAGTTTGAGGCTTATTTTCTTAAGAGGAGGATTTGTTTGGTCAATCCTTAGTCAACCTTGAGCAATTGAAGATCTTTGGAGGCATGTATTGAGTGAAATGAGAGGGAGAATTTTGGGGTACAACAACTTCCCATGTTCAATCTTCTTAAACCTGAGGATGTAGATTGGCTGGTCTGTCTTTCGTGATCTGAAGGTGGAAGATGATTGAACACTATAGTGTCCAGAAATTTACACTCGTCTGAAATGATACTGGTAGTTGATGATGTCGAGAATGGGCTTACAAATGCCATCCAGAGAATGTGACTGAGGGTCGTCATAGATGGTCTTAAAGATTCCATCCAGAACAATGATGATTTCATGAGATATCCCTTTGTGGGAATTCCTACGACTATTATTGAGGAGGACTCCGCTAAGGAATGTTGCTCTCTGTCTTGGAACATAGAGTTTTAGGAGATTCAGTTGTTCGTTACTCTACTGGGGAGTCATCACTTGATTGAAGAGACAGAAGTGAACTTCTATCTGGTCAGGATCCAGGCTTTACAGTGGCTTATTGAGGATAATAAGGCTAACTACTATCTGGTCGTGCTTCAGGCTTCACAATGACTTATTAGGGAGATAAGATTAAATTGTTATCTGATAAGGATCCAAGCTTCACAGTGTCTTGAATTGTCTTCAAGTGGGATAGAAATCTTAGTATCGATTTGACTGAACCAGGGGAAGGCCTTGAATTAACTTTGACTGGTATAGTAATCAGGAGAATCTTAGTATCGATTCAACTGATCCAGACGAAATTCTTGGAATATCTTCAACTGGAGTGGTAATCAGAGAGATCTTAGTGTTGACCTGCCTGACCCAGGGAAAATATTGGGTTAACTTTGACTGGCATGGTAATCAGGAGAATCTTAGTATCGATTCGACTGACCCAGACGAAAGTCTTGGAACATCTTCCACTGGAATGGTAATCAGAGAGATCTTAGTGTCGACCTGTCTGACCCAGGGAAAATCTTGGGTTAACTTTGATTGGCATAGTAATTAGGAGAATCTTAGCATCGATTCAACTGACCCAGACAAAAGTCTTGGAATATCTTTCACTGGAATGGCAATCAGAGAGATCTTAGTGTCGACCTGTCTGACCCAAGGATAATCTTGGGTTAACTTTGACTGGCATAGTAATCAGGAGAATCTTAGTAGCGATTCAACTGACCCAGAAGAAAGTATTGGAATATCTTCCACTGTAATGGTAATCAGAGGGACCTTAGTGTTGACCTGTCTGACCCATGGAAAATCTTGGGTTAACTTTGACTGGCATAGTAATCAGGAGAATCTTAGTAGCGATTCAACTGACCCAGACGAAAGTCTTGGAACCTCTTCCACTGGAATGGTAATCAGAGAGATCATAGTGTCGACCTGTCTGATCCAGAGAAGATCTTGTGAGGACATCCTTCTGAGGAAAATCCTTGAATAGCCCTTTGTTAGACGTAGCTTGTTGATTTGATATTTTCCCTGAAAGGTAAAGAGTTAGTCGTATGAAATGTCATGATGTATTAAATGTATTGTGATGATGTTCTCAAAATAAATGAGATTGTGTTGTATGCAATATGTATGTGCATTCCATTATGTATGCATATGGGATGCTATTGCGGTACTTCTTAGTCGAGGAAAATAAATCTCGAACTGCTACTGAAGAGTATTGGGAAGCTGAATTCTTTATTTCCGCCGGGGGTGGTGAATGGAGATGACTATGCTGGGGATTTACTCCTTTATGTTTGTGAATATTCTACCGGGGAGAGACTCTGCCTGAGAATAAATCTGTAAGGGAATAACTCTGTTTGAGAGAGGAGATACTTTGCTAGAAGATTTTGCTGATTGGAGAAATAAACCTCGCTGAGGGATGAAATTTCATAGCTAGAGGAATAAACTCTGTTGTGGATTGAGCTTCCGCATTTAGAGAAATAAACTCTGCTCAAGAGGAGGTTCCGCAGTCAGAGAAATAAACTCTGCTCGGGAGGAAGCTTTATAAACCGTTTGCGATTATAAAAACTCGGCTGGGGAATACAGATTTCAGCTCTCTGAAGGAACTTTGCTGGAGAAAGTAACTTCTGTTTGGGTAAGCAGATATCAAAACTTGGTTGCCTCTATTCTATGGGGAACATAGACGCTACGGGGTCATATGTAATGGTGACTTCGTCTCAAAACTGTTTCTGCCCCTATACCTGCTGGAAGGAGTAACTTGTCGGGATTGAAATGGTTTTATAGACTTTGACCCGTTCCTTAAGTCATGAGCAACTGTATTTCTGTTTCATATGCAAATATTTGTGAATAGCAATCATATTCAAATGCATATGTCAAGAATAAGTCATTGGAAGTTTCTGCAAAGCAAATAGAAAAGAGAAAAAAATAAAAGCAAACAATTTTGTACTTCCAAAGAAACGATTTGTATTGATTTCTGAAGTTTGCCTATAACAGGCGTTGTGTACAAAGAGGCTGACGTTCTAGTAGGAGAACGCCTCCGTGAGAGTGAAGACTATATAACGTAGTGTACAAAGAGAAGAAAACAACTATGTATAATAATCCCATTGGGTTTTAATTCTGCTATTGCCCTTATGTCTTCGAGCGTCTCATCACTTTGCTACTTGTCTGAAGCTGACTGGATTGATCGGTACCGTTTGAGCTTGATAGTTGATACTGAAATCTGATCGCAAGGTGATCCAATAGGACATAGTGATATGCTTCAAATCCCTAACTTTTTCCTGGACGGCCCTTTCGGGTTTTCAGTCCACCGGGATACCCCTTTTTGCCCAAGCCGCCTTTTCAGGTTTTCGGCTTGTCGGGTGTACAGATATTATTTTTGTTTTCATCCCCAATTTTTGCCCGAACCCTTTTGGTTCGCCGGGATGCCCTTATTTTTTCCTAGGCCAGTCAACCTAGCGGGTCTTTATTCATGCATAGTATCTTTTCACTATGTCCGCATTAACAGGGTGAGGAAGGTCGTCACCATCCATGGTGGTCAAAATCATGGCTCCTCCTGAAAATATGATTTTGATCACAAATGGCTCTTCACATGTGGGAGTCCATTTTTCCCTGGGATCACCTTGCGGCAGTATGATGCGCTTGATCACTAGATCCCCGACTTGATATACTTGGCGTCTGACCTTTTTGTTGAAAGCCTTGATCATCTATTTTTTATACATTTGACTATGGCAGATAGCAGTAAGCCTTTTCACATTAATCAAATTCAGTTAATCAAGTCGAGTCTGGATCCCATCGTCTTTATTCAGACCTGCATCCTTCATGATTCTCAGAGAAGGGATCTGGACCTCAACAGGCAGGACAACCTCCATACCATATACCAGAGAGTAGGGTGTTGCCCCTATCAATGTTCGTGCGGAGGTGCGGTACCCATGAAGAGAAAATGGTGACATCGCATGCCAGTCTTTATATGTCACCGTCATCTTCTGTATGATTTTCTTAATGTTCTTGTTAGTAGCCTCCACAATGCCATTCATCTTCGGCCGGTAAGGGGAAGAATTATGATGCTGGATCTTGAACTATTTACATAGTTCGGTGATCATCATGTTGTTGAGATTTATACCATTATCAGTGATGATTCTCTCTGGAACACCATACTGAAAAATCAGGTTATGCTTGATAAATCGTGCCACAAAGTTCTTGGTAACAGTAGCAAAAGAGGCAGCTTCAACCCACTTCATGGAGTAATCAATGGCCACTAGGATGAAGTGATGCCCATTGGAAGCGGTTGGTCTAATCTATCTGATCATGTCAATGTCCCGCATTGCAAAGGGCCAAGGAGCCGTCAAGACGTTCAAAGGAACCGGAGGTACATGCACCTTATCGGCATAGATCTGGCATTTGTGACAAGTTTGAGAATGTCGATAGCAGTCCGCTTCCATAGTGGACCAATAGTATCCTTCCCGTAGGATATTTTTTGCCGTGGTATGTCCATTAGAATGGGTTCCAAAGGCGCCTTCGTGTAAATCTGTCATAATCCTCTCTGCTTTGCTCTTGTCTACGCACCAAAGTAAAGTAGAGTCATGGTTGCGCTTGTAGAGGATTCCATTACTTAGGAAGAACTTTGAGGCGAACCTTCTAAGAAACTTCTTATCATTGACATATGCCCCCTCGGGATATTCTTGAACCTCGAGATACCTTTTCACTTCATGAAACCAAGGTTTGTCTGCTACTCCTTCAGTGTCGAGCTCGTAGCAGTATGTTGGTTCATCCAACCTCTCGATAGTGATTCAGGGAGCCTCATTGTCCCACTTGACCTTGAACATAGATGACATGGTTGCTAGCGCATCCTCTAACTGATTCTCTTCTCGTTGAAAATGTTCAAAGGTGACCTTTTCAATGTGTGGAAGCAATGTCATCACGTGCTCTTTGTACGGGTTGAGATTCGGGTGATTTGTGTCCCACTCGCCTTTGATTTGACTTATTACCAAGGCTTAATCCCCAAAAATGCTCAAGAACTTGATCCTCAGGTCAATAGCAGCTTTGAGACCCATGATGCATACTTCATACTCCTCCATATTATTGGTACAGTTGAAACATAATCTGGCGGTGAAAGGAGTACGACAGCCTTCAGGAGATATAATTATAGCACCAATGCCATTGCTGAGTGAGTTCGAGGCTCCGTCAAAAACAATAATCCATCGGGATCCTTCATCCAGTCCAGGTTCTTCATAGTCAGTCACTAGCATAATATTCTCGTCCGGGAACTCAAAATTCATGGCCTGGTAGTCATCCACAGCTTGATGAGCCAAATGATCAGCTAGTACACTCCCCTTGATTACTTTTTGGGTCGTGTATTGGATATCATATTCGGTCAAGATCATTTTCCATCTTGCTATTCTTCCGGAGAGAGCGGGCTTCTCAAAGATGTACTTGATTAGATCCATCTTAGATATCAACAAAGTAGTATGGGTTAACATATATTGTCTCAGTCGGAGAGCATCCCAAGCCAAAGCGCAGTAAGTTTTCTCGAGAAGTGAGTATCTTATTTCACAGTCGGTAAACTTTTTGTTAAGGTAGTATATTGCATGCTCTTTTCGACCAGACTCATCATACTGCCCCAACACACACCCCATTGAATTGTCTAACATTGTTAAGTACATTATCAAAGGTCTTCCCTCAATTGGAGGTATCAGAATTGGTGGTTCTTGAAGGTATTCCTTGATTCTTTTGAAGGCAGTCTGGAATTCGTCATTCCATTTTACCACTTGATATTTCTTCAGGAGCTTGAAGATTGGCTCACAAGTAGTAGTTAAATGAGAAATGAACCTGGAAATGTAATTCAGTCATCCCAAAAAGCCTGGCCTCCTTCTCAGTGCGAGGAGCCGACATCTCTTGTATATCCTTTAATTTTGCAGGGTCTACCTGAATGCCCTTGTCGCTGACAATGAAACCTAGAAGTTTACCCGACCTTACCCCGAAGGTGCACTTGTTTAGATTCAACCTCAGCTTGTATGTCTTCAACCTATGAAACAGCTTTGGTAAAGTATCAAGGTGCTCTTCCTCAGTTTGAGACCTGGCTATCATGTCATCTATATATACCTCTATCTCATGGTGAATCATGTCATGAAACAAAGCGACCATGGCTCGCTGATAGGTTTCCCCGACATTATTTAATCCAAATGGCATCACTTTGTAGCAGAAAATGCCCCATTGTGTGACGAAGGTTGTCTTCTCCATATCTTCGGGTGCCATATTGATCTGATTGTAACCAGAGAAACCATCCATGAAGGAAAAGATCTTGTGTTTCACGGTGTTGTCAACCATAACGTCAATGTGGGGGAGCAGAAAGTCATCTTTGGGGCTCGCCCTATTCAAATCTCTGTAGTCCACACATATCCGTACCTTGCCGTCTTTTTTAGGTACCGGAACTACGTTGGCCACCCATTGGGGATAAAAGGCGACGGCTAAGAAACCAGCGTTGAACTGTTTCATAACCTCTGCTTTGATCTTCTTTGACGTTTCAGGACGCATGCGACAGACCCTCTGCTTTACCAGAGGGCAATCTTCTTTAGTTGGCAGACGGTGAACCACATTATTTGTATCTAGTCCTGGCATGTCTTCATATGACAAGGCAAAGATCTCGACATAGTCATGCAACATTTGTATCAACCATTATTTGACATTAAGCCCCAGATTTGTGCCAATCTTGACTTCTTTTCTGTCTACCTCTGTGCCCAAGTTTATTGTGTCAATTGGCTCTTCATGAGGCTGTATAGCCCTCTCTTCCTGCTGTAATAGCCTAGCAAGTTCTCCAGGTAACTCACAATCTTCCTCACCTTCGTCCTCGGCTTGGTTGATCGGATTTTCAAAATCATAGCTGGCAATAGCATAACTGTTATCAATGGGATCCATAGTAGACATGGATCTGCAGTTTGATACGTGAGTGTGTGTAAGAGCATATCTGTATAGACAAAGTAAAAGTAGAAAAGAAAAACAAAGAGCGCAAAATTTTTATGCATAAACGTCCAATGCTTTATTAATGCCATATGAAAGTGAAACATGATAACCCTCACAAATAAACCGATGTGCCCCGGGTAAGACACATGGCCATAAAGTTATATTGTTTATTACAAAAAATAAGAAAGATAATTACTTCTGAACAAAAGTAATCGGTACAAAATCTTTTTCCATCCAGTTACTGGGTCCACCGTTGGTAGTAGGGAAGATCCAGTTGTCCATGTCATTGTCACTATCTCCGTATTCTAAAGCGTTGACCCCATGATTGCTGATGCGTATGGGAGGTCTTCCAGCACGAGCACGTCGAATAGCCCTTTGAGCCCCTGAAGAGAAACTCAAACCAAATTTATCAGACTTGTATGGAATATCAGGGAGCTGACCCCAGATGGTAGACCCACCTTCTTCGACAACCGCTTTTGCATCCTTGAGAGAAGCCATCTTCAAGGGAGGTCTGGTGATCTTCGGCATATTGGTAACAGTTTCAGTTGCAGCCAGAGTCTGAGGTACCTCTTCGAAATTCTGGCACGGAGTCTTGATGAACTCACCATTCATTTCCACATACCTGAAGGAATTCAGGTGACTGACCATGTATTCTTCTTCATCATGTACAGTGACAATTTTCCTTTTAACCGGGTATTTCATCATCTGATGCATAGTGGACGTAACAGCTCCAGCCCCATGTATCCAAGGGTGGCCCGACAAACAAGAATAAGATGGTCTGATATCCATTACATAGAAGGTAGAGTCGAAAGTCTGAGAACCAACCTTGATAGGGACGTCCACCTCCCCGTGCACCATTCTCTTTGAACCGTCAAAATCCCTCACTACAATGTTGCTAGGCTTCAAGGTCAAACCTTCACAGTCTAGTCTATCCAGAGCGTTCTCAGGCAGCACATTTAATGATGAATCAATATATACTAGGACATGGGCCAAAGTAGTGCCCTTGCATTTGACAGAGACATGCAACGCATCATTATGATTCCTCCCTCTAGGAGTCAAATTAGCATCAGAAAAGCCCAAACCGTTATCAGCCTTCAAACTAGCCACACAATCTTTGAATTGGTCAGCAGAGGTTTCCTGGGGCACATGGGCCGTTTTCAGGAACTTCACCAAATCTTTTGCATGAGCTTCGGAGCACAATAGCAAGGCTAGTATAGAGATCTTTGAAGGGGTATTCCCCAGCTATTCGACCATATTGTAGTCTCCTTTCTTGATAATTTTCAAAATTTCTTCCATTTCTTGCTTGGAAGCCTCTGGGATAGATACCGAATGTGCCTTTGTCTGGACAGGCTCAAACAATATGTCTTTTCTCCGAGTCTCGGTCAACTCGGTGATAGGGGTGTCAGCAGGGGTAATCACAGGGATTGTAGTAGTAGTATCAGCAAGTATGAAAGTAGGAATGATCACAAGACCAGTAACAGCTTTCGGAGGAGAAATCTCAGGGGAGAACACTCTTCCACTTCTGGTTATTTTGCTGGTTCCCACAATGTTGCCAATGTCGGGGTCATCCTTCTTAGAAACCTGGTCTTCATCAGCCATCCAATCTTGCTTGACACCGTGGTAGTAGACATCACCCACATGGTTCCAAGGAACAGTTTTATCTGAGGAGTATGGGATTGGCCCTGGCACAGTAATTATCAGCGGAGTAACCTTCGGAACAGATGTAATCCTGACGGGTCTTTTGGTGGAGATCCTGGGAGGATTGGCGGAGATGGTTATTATTGAAACATCTTTGCAATAAATAGTCGGGATGGGATTCTTCTCAATCAAAATCTCTCTATCATCCATCAGGCACTGAACACCTGCCTTCAACAAATGACAACCAGTCGGTAGAGATAAATAGAAGTGGCAACCTTCACCACAACCCAGAAATAAATCGGCCTTCAATAAGTTCCACTTAACGGTCATAAGAGGAGTAACAAGCTCTTCAATAGTAGTAACAAACATATCATCTTCAATAGCGTTAACACCACGACCGTGCTTGGGCATAGGAGTAGTGATAACATTTGGAATTTCAGGGGCGTCAAACTCAATTTACTTTTCCTCGAGAAGGTCTTATACCTTGTTTTTTAAATCCCAGCAGTCGTTTGTATCATGACCTGGACTTTACGAATGATAAGCACAGTGGGCATTTGGATTATAGCGGGGAGAGGTAGTGTTAGGATTCTTTGGCGCTTCTCGCAAGGTTACCAGATTAGATTTCAACAAATGAGGAAAAACTTGGGATAAAGTCATATTTATCTCGGTGAACTGTCTTACCAGCCTTTCTGTTCTCTGTTGATTATTCCTTTGTTGAGTGGATACAGTCTTAGGGATCATGACAGCCCCTACCATTGGATGGCGTTTAATTTTGTCCTGATTCCTTTGATTGTACACAGCACTAACCTCTTTCTTCCTAGCAAATGGCTTCCTTACTGCACTAGAGGATGCACTCTTTTGGATCTTACCTCTCTTAATTCTAGCTTCCACTATTTCCCCTGTCAAGATAAATTCCGTAAAACCGACCGAGGAACTTCTAATTAGGTGATTAAAGAACGGACTAGACAGGGTACCCAGAAACATATCCACTAGTTCCCTATCATACAGGGGAGGCTGGACTCTTCCTGCTAAGTCCATCCACTTCTGAGCATAGTCTTTAAAGCCCTCGCTTGAACCCATAGCCATACTTTGGAGTTGAGTACGGGTGGGAGGAAGGTCTGCATTATAGTGATACTGCTTATAGAAAGCAGCGGCCAGGTCTTCCCAATTATGGATGTTGGTCCTCTCCAGCTGATAGAACCAATCTAACTGAGTTCTAGATAGACTATCCTGAAAGAAGTGGACCCATAAGTCTTTGTCAGCAGTGTGAGGCTGTATTTTCCTCACATAAGATCGGAGGTGCATCTTGGGACATGAAACCCCATCGTACTTGGAAAACAATGGCACCTTGAACTTTGGCAGAATGACAATCCCGGACACCAGACCTAGCTCTTCAAAGTCCAGCCCAGGAACTTTTCGAATCTCCATTGCACTCAGACGCTCTTCCAGTTGTTTGTACTTTTCATTGGCCGGAGGATATTTCTCTTCGTTGTAATCAGTCTCATTATCAGATTCTCCCAGACTAGGGTTTTCCTCTCTTGTCTCACCCTCTAGGTTATCTCCTTCTTTGGATGAAGATGTCTGCTCAACCACTTGCCTTGGCGGTCCTTTGAATCTCCTTCCCAGATTGACCACACCAGCTGTCCTCCTTGGCTTCTTAGTCTTGTCTTTAACAATCAGGGCTTTCAGTTCCTCCTGCCCTTTGTCTAGAGCCATGATCATCTGTTGGAATTGTGCGTTCTAAGTCTATAAGTCCTTCACAGTTTGTTCGAGAGCCATTTCTTTACGGCTGAAATAAACAGCGAAGAAGATGAGAAACCTGCTGTGATCGGTGGATCTGGAACTGACTGTTTAACGCTGGTTCGCGAAATGTCGCGGAAGCAAGAGTCGCCACCGTCTTTTATTTTCTCCAAATGGAAAGGACAAAAGCACAGAAAAATTTTCTCGGTTCGGGAGGTAGATTATAGAAAGGGAAGGTGTTAGCACCCTTTCTATCCATGGTTATCCATGGGCTCTTAGATACTTGCTCACTTGTGTTTTCAAAATGGTTTGTTTGCTTTTCAACTGTGGGTTTTTAAAAAGTTTCTTTGAAAATTTCAGTTCGACTCTTGTATCGGTCCTCAAGAGTGTTTGAAAAATTGCTTTCGAAAGCTTTTTGAAAAGGTGTCGGTGTGAAAAGTATTTTTGATTTGTTTTGAAATTAGATCAAGTATCTACGAGTTGTCTACCTACCCTAAGGAATTCGTCTGTGTAGATGTCCTTTAAAGTAGTGCCATCCCACCATTGAGAGGTAGGTAGCACCACCGTTGGAGGTGTTCGGGTCAATTCGAGGTTCGGGACATGGTGATCACCAGAGAAATGGGAAGATACCTTAGAAGCTACCCTCATGCCAGGTTCCCGGATCATGAGGACTTACTAAGACATCCTCTACTCGACGATCACCTTTCGAGGCAAGGCAACAGTGAGGCGTACCCTAGGGGTGGTGTGTGATTTGTGTGTCGTTTTCAGTTATTTTTGTCTTGTTATGTTATGGTGATCTACGCGTTTGTTTTTATTTAGACATTCATTCTTGCATGCAATTATTAACAGTTAAAAAGTTGCGAGAAATATAAAATTCCTAAACTATTACAAAGGCGCGGGTCCACATCGCCAAATTTAATCCAGGACCCGATTTGACATAAAATAAAGATGCGAGAAATTATAAAATGTCCGAGTTACATGGCTTTGGGAGAATTACATCAATATTTAAAAGAAGGAATAAAAATGCGCGAATTGGATTAAAATTGAAAGCGAGGGCGTTAGACCCTTTTTAATGAAATCAAATTATATTATTAAATTAATGAAATTAAAATGAAAAAGAAATTATTTTTGAGATTTTTTGTATTTATGGTTTTTTATAAGAACTAAATGAAATTAATTTAATTAACCCTAATTCTAGACGTTTTTTTTTTTAATTTATTAAGAAAAGCATTAAAATTTAACCTAAAATTAAACCTAATTAATTAATATAATTTTATTTACAAAGGTATTAAAAATTAATAATTAATAAAAGAAAAGAAAAAGGTAAAAGTAATTAAAACCCTAATTCTACAAATTTCAAGTTTATTAAAAAAGTTAAAGTTAGTCCTAGAATAGAATTAAATTAAATGATGCAATTTATTTACAAAAATATTAGTTAAATAAAATATATTTTGATTTTTGTCTTTTTCTGATTTTTGTATTGTTTTTATATTTTATGAAAATAAATTAATTTAAAGATTTAAATAAAAATTAAACAAAATAAATAAAATAGAAAAAATATGGAAAAAGAATAAGAAAGCAAACCATGGGGGGTTCTGCCCCCAAATTGGAGGTAAAGTCCAGCATTTTTGGCCCATTGATCTTTGGCCTTGTTGACTTTTCATGCTAGCGTGTGAGTGCATTGACTGAGGCCTATTATGTTCTTCAGATCTGGGCCTTCAGATTGTCTTCAGTGGCCATGTGGCACACCTGGGTTAGGGGCATATGATAGGCGCTTGTATTGAAACTACACAGAAGCATGGTTAGAAAAATAACATGGAATAAGAAGGGGGACCTGGGGCTCGAACCCAGGTCCCAGAGGTCACCAATTCACGTTCCTTGCCAGCTGCGCTGTTGATGCACTTTGTATGTCATATGACCAATAATTAATATAAGATAAAACAAGAGTTAGTGGGAAATTTTAGCGCGCAATTCAAATACTCCAATCATTGACTTACACATCACCGTCTTCCTCCTCGTTTGTATTTTCCTGAAATATAAAAGGAGTTAGTGGGGGTTTTAAACCCCCCCCCCCCAAAATAGGCCTTTTTCAAGAATAGCGATTAGGCCATCTTGCTTCATAAATTGGGCGCGACCCCATCACTGAGTTCGTCTGAATGTCTTGATTTTGACCATGGTATCGAGGTGTTCTAATTTTACAGCATTCATGAACGCCTAATTTCAAACTTGAAGAACCCTAACCACCTTCCATGGTGATTCTTCATACGATGCATAAAAACTCAATTAAATCATCTGGTTAGCTTTAGAATGCTTAGATTAGTGTAAATTAGTAAAGAAAACACATGAAAAATGCATGTAATTCAATATGCGATTATGAATATATTTCTGAAAAGTGGGACATGCTTCTACCGTTTCTTGGTGTTAGAGCTTATGATTTTGATTCAGACCCCTTCCTTGAAGCTTCAGGAACACAATAGAATGATTATTTGTCCTTGAATCGCACTGGAAGGTGGTTTTCAGTATTTGAGTTTTCTTGAAAAAAATGCCAACTTGATTATGGGGTTCTTGCGCAGCTCAGAGGTTATGAACACTAGGGTTTGCATGAGTATATATGTGCGAACGATTAGGGTTGAGTTTTTGGTCCAAAGAATCAAAGCATTGATGTAAAGAATATTGGATTTTCATGCATATAATTTTCAATCTTTTTCATGCATATTTGATTCAAATCATGTCCAATTAACTTGATTCTTTCCCTATCTGATTATGCACGAAATCTTGAGACTATTTCATGCATAAAAAGATTTGATTGCATTGGTCGTGCACATGCTTTGGATGATGAATCTTGGAAGAAAAAGAGGCCCATTAGCAATTTTAAGACATTTGAAGCAAAGTTGACTTTTCAAAATATCCAAAACTTTCCCAACTTCCACAAGGCATATCTTGCTCCATTTTTAAGTTTTGCTCATGTTCTTGGACATTTTGGAAAGGTCTTGAAGTCCTCTAACCAATGCCTTTGGTCCCATGTCATTTTTATTTACCAATCTCAAGTTATGGCCTTTGACTTAAAGTCTCTTTTTGTTGACTTTTGAAAATGACCTATAATGTTGAAATTGATAACTTTTTGTGAGAGCATTTCTTGGACTTGAAGTGTGAAGAGGAGTTGTAGGAAATTTCTTTCTCTTAAAAATGAGCTTTGGATGGAATTTTTCTGATAAACCATGTGGAAGTTATGCCTTGGTCAAGTTACAGTTGACTTTTTCAACTGTCCAAATATGGAAACTTTTGCATCTTGAGACGTTTTGAGCCAAGCTTTGAGAATCATGATCAAGAATTGATCAAATGATGTTTGTGGCTTCAAAATGAGATGTTAACCAAAAATTTGAACTTTTGACTGTCAAATGACCATTTTGCCCCTACAGTTGACTGTAGTGCAATTAGGTTTTTTGATTGTGCAATTTTGTGCTGTAAGTCTTGAAACTTGGTATGAGGATGCTTGACCATGTTTATAGGCATGTGGGACTTGATTGGACCCTTGAAAACTTCATTTTCTTTGTCAGAGCCAAACCCTAGTTTTTGACTGTTAGGAGGCCTTTGAACTGTGCAACCCTTGAGGAATTTTGAAGCATGCTCTTTGCAAATTTTGAAGAATATGGGAGGGAAAATTTTGGGGTACAACAGTTGCCCCTGTTCAATCTTCTTAGACCTGAGGATGCAGATTGGCTGACGTGCCTTTCGTAATCCGAAGGTGGAAGATGATTGAACACTAGAGTACCCAGAAATTTGCGCTCACATAGTAGTGTGATGATGGGAATGGGCTTATAGATGCCATTTAGAGATTGATGGATAGGATGATGGGCTTATAGATGCCATGCTGAGAGATGATGGATGGTGGATGGGCTTATAGATGCCATCTGGATGTCGATCGCGTAAGAGATTCCTTAGCGAGAACTTGCGTACCTGCAAAAGAAAATGATTACCTGACCTGTTACAAGAGCTGGTCTTCAGATTCTTTGCATAGATGTGTCCTGACTGGTTACAGGAGCTGAATTTGGAACTTCAAAAGGTGATGAATGAACCAGGGATGGTTACTACCTCAACAGGGACGGTGAGAGAACCTTGGATGACTACTACCTCAACAGGAACGCTGAGAAAATCTGGGGACAATTACTACCTCCGCAGTAACAGGGAGAGAACCATAGGCGACTTCAACCTCAACAGTAATCATTGAGAGAATCTTGGACGACTTTAACCTCAACAGTAATCATTGAGAGAATCTTGGGATGATTACTACCTCCGCAGTAACGGGGAGAGAACCATAGGCGACTTCAACCTCAATAGTAATCATTGAGAGAATCTTGGGCGACTTCAACCTCAACAGTAACGCTGAGAGAATCATAGGCGACTTCAACCTCAACAGTATCATTGAGAGAATCTTGGATATCTTCTACTGAGTCTTTATCAGGAAAATCTGTTAGGGGTCGATTTAGCTGGACTAGAGAAGGCCTTTGACTGGATAAGAAACAGAAAAATCTTAGGGTCGATTTAACTGAACCGGTCTAGGTCTTGAAATCTTCAACTGGATAAGAAACAGGGAGATATTAGGGTCGATCTGACTGAACCAGAGAAGGCCTTTGACTGGATAAAAAACAGAAAAAATCTTAGGGTCGATTTAACTGAACCGGTCAAGGTCTTGGAATATAGCTGATAACTTAACTGAATCTTTCCTGAAAGGTAAAGGTCAGTCATATGCAAGGCATGATACGAATCAAGCGATGATGTTCTCAACATAAATGAGATTTGTGAGATATGATGCGTGTATGCATGCTATAATGTATGGAAATGCGATGTTTATGAATGTATGTTTCCGTCTTAGGAAAATAAATCCTTGACGGGTGCCGGGAAGTCACTCCTGGGCTGATGTTGGAGAATAGATCTTTGCTTCCGCTGGGGATGATAGGTGCAAGAATACCAGTAGGAGAAGATAACTCCATTGGGGAATAAACTTGGCGAATGAATTACTCTGCGGGGAGAAAAGTACTCTAACGATCTTGCTGGGGAGCAATGCTCTGTGGGGAGAGAGGTACTTTGTTGAAATGTTGATGGTAACTTCGTTGGGGATAAGAAGACTTCGTCGAGGACGATCCTTCTGTGGCTTTTGGCTGAGGATAACCCAGTTATATCCTGGTAAGGAAATAACTCTTTGAATAAAGCCGGGAGACGTGCTCGTGTTCTGCGAGGATAAGCTTCCAGAATCTACTGGGGATAAGCTTGCTGCTTGGGGAGATGGATTCCAACTTTTCCTGGGGAAGTTTTGAACTGTAATCTTTGTAAGCTGAAAGAGGGAACCTATGTAGGGTTGCCTGACGATGAGCTCGTGTAAAACCGCATCTTGGAAAGAAGGACACCTGTGTAGGGTTACTTTGAGGTTGGGCTCGTGTGGAGCTGCATTTGGAGTTGAAGGAAACCTGTGTAGGGTTTACTGACAATGAGTCTGTATAAAACTGCATCCTTGAAAATAGAGGACCTGTGTAGGGTTTCTAGGTGACGATTCCGTGTAAGACTGTATCTTTGGGGAGAGAGAACCTGTGTAGGGTTTCTTCGGGATAAGTTCGTGTAAAACTTTTGGCGGAACCGGGGTAAGGCTACTGCAGGGTAAGTTCGTGTAAAACTTCTTGATGAACCGGGGTAAGGTCATCTTGAGATAAGTCCGTGTAAGACTTCAGGAGGAACCGGGGTAAGGCTACCTGGAGGTAAGTTCGTGTAAAACTTGAGATAAATCCGTGTAAGACTTTTAGGAGGAACCGGTGTAGGGTCACTTCAGGATGAGTTCGTGTAAAACTTCTTGATGGACCGGGGTAAGGTCATCTTGAGATAAGTCCGTGTAAGACTTCAGGAGGAACCGGGGTAAGGTTACTGCAGGATAAGTTCGTGTAAAACTTTTTGATGAACCGGGGTAAGGTCATCTTGAGATAAGTTCGTGTAAGACTTCTGGAGGAACCGGGGTAAGGCTACCTGGAGGTAAGTTCGTGTAAAACTTTATCTGAAAGTTGAGAAGGAACCGGTGTAGGGTTGCCTGATGGTGATCAAGTGGATGATTGTCCTGTTTGGTTTCGGATATTAACCCACGATCAGTCGTCCACTGATTTTTCTTGGCTTGTTACCAATATTGATCTGGAATTTGTAAAGGTAGATGGTAATCGTCTTTGCATTAACCTTTCCTTGGTACCTTGGTTGACAGAACAATTGGATCGCCTGGACAACTCATTATTTGCCCCTGTTTCTGAGGTGAGGGAGGAAGACTTGTGAGGTGCTGGTAGTTGTTGATGGACAAACCTTCTTCTGGTAGGCAGGTGACAGGATGACAAGACATAGTCGTATGCTTTAATCCCTAACTTTTGCCTGGACCGCCCTTTCGGGTTTTCAGTCCACCGGGATACCCATTTTTGCCCAAGCCGCCTTTTCAGGTTTTCGACTTGCCGGGTGTACAGATTATTTTCATTTCATCCCTTCATTTTGCCCGAACCCTTTTGGTTCGCCGGGAAGCCCTTATTTTTGCCTAGGTGTGTCGACCTAGCGGGTCTTTGATTATGCGTATTTTTTTTTCTGACTATGTCCGTGCTTTCAGGATGTAGGGAGTTGCCCCTGTTAGAAGTGTTTTGTCATGCCACCAGGAGGTGTTTGATCAGGCAAGATTCGTTGTTGGAGTTCCCCAAGTGACTCAGGCGGAGATTTGCCCCGGGCCATTTTGGCATTTTGAGAGATTCTCCGAATCTTGACTGAATTTCCCCAGATGATGGACAATAATCATGTCTGCCCCTTGATTGGAAGTACTTTTGTTCACTAGGTATTTATCGTGTGAATTTCCCTACTGTTCAAACAAATAACCATATGCAAACAAGGTTATATCAAAAATGCAAAGTTTATGTCTGTCTTGAAGTTTTTGAAAAATGCATTTTTCAGTAAAACCAACAAATTTTGTAAAATGTGATGTCAACTCAATATTTTATAGCAAGCCTTAAGGAGTCAGGATACCTTTGGTAACAATATGCTTTCGAACTAACCCATGCTTCAGCTAGGACTTTTAAGGGTTGTAGCGTGGCCTGGTTCACGGTTTAAGAAACAAAGGATAAAGGCTCAAATTATTTGTACCCAACCGCTCTTCGTGATGTTCTCCAAACCTAAACTCAGTTGATCATACGTTAGACCTTGTTTGAGTCTTTGCCCTGACGTTCCAATGATGGTTCAGATATTGATGATTTATTCTGAATAGGCAGTTATTCCTTTTTGTTATTGTTGAGGGTTTGTATGACCTCTTTCTTTTTGATTTTGCTATCCCTATTCTTTGCCTGAACTGTTTCTTTTGTGATTACAATCAGCGGGATGCCCCAGTTTTGTAAGTCTCCTTCATAGGTTTTGACTTATTGGGTTTTTATTTTTGAGATATAATGACTGTCTGTCTTTATGATTGTTCGGAACCATCACTGTCTTTCTTTGTTTTGTAAGGACCTCTTTGGTGCCATTTGTCATGCACTTGGATCGACTGAGAGACTACCCTGCCCCAGGTTATGATTAAGGGTTTTAAATTTCGAAAAGAAAAACTCCTACTTCTTTGGCTCAGAGGGGTTGACGAGGGATTATCTTCCTTATAACTCCAGTGTTTAGGGATTGAAACAATGCCTGTACCTCATCAGCGGGGTCTGTTCAAAAGCATACTGTAAGTGTCGTGGTATCATTTTCATCATCCTCCCTCAAGAGGCTTAGAATTATTAATCGAGCGTTGATCATCAGAAAAAATATGAAAATAATTTGCATATAGTGAATACGAATATATTGCTTCAAAACAGACATATGCGATGCATTGATGAAATAACAACGTTTAACATGAGTAAATGTTTGAACAAAAGAAAATTACAACTTGGAAATCCTAATGAACAAAAGTCTTTTCATCTCAGGGCCTGTCACTTCAAATGGTGAGCCTTGGAGGGATGGTAGAAAAATTCAGCCTGCCCATCTTGTGTGAACTCCAATGCCCCTTCATCAATCAGGTCCTGGATCTTGTTCTTCAGAGCCCAACACTCATTTGTATCATGTCCTGGACTGGCAGAGTGGTAGGCACACCTTTTATTGGGATCATAGATAGGAGATGCTGTGTTGGGGTTCCGGGGATGAGCCCTTAATGTGATCAGATTCAACCTCAATAGGCGTTGTAAAGCTTGAAACAGCGACATGTTGAGCTGGGTGAATTGCCTCCAGGGCTTGTCTGGCTGAAACTGGTGAGGTTGATGCTGAATTTGTGACACTGGAGCCATTTGAGGAGCTCTCTCCTTATCTCCTTGCCTCAAAGATGGTTGAATGATGACTGGCCCTTCAACCTTAGATGTTTGCCCCAGTTGGTTACCCCGAAGCAGTTGGTTGACGAGAACCCCGAGCTCATCTTGTCTTTGAGCTAAGTCTTGGATGATAGTCACCTGCCCCAGCATCTGGGCTCTCATTGCATCCACTTCAGCTTGCAGATGTTTCAGCCGCTCGTCCTCAGCGTTGTTCCTGACCAAAGTCTCCATGAGAAGTGTCCTTAGCTCCTCCTGCCCCTTGGATAGATTCAGGAGGATTTCCCCAAACTGAGTATCTTGAGCAAGAAGGTCCTGGTTATCTTGTTGGGAAGCCATTGCTGAAATAAACAGCGAGAAAGGTAAGTGACCTGCAACAGGGATACCTGTTATGCAATGATGTGTATGACATGCATGTAATGTTTTCAAGGACCTCGCGGGATAAACAAGAAAATTGTTAGAGTTTGCATTTTGTAGCTTGATTGAAGGAAACCCATGTTATTGAGAATTCTTCTTCAAGGGTCAAAGGCTCACCATATCCAGTGGGTCATAGCCCCTGACTTTAGTCATCATGTCTGGTTTTGATTTCCAAACAACCTTGGTTGAGGGAACCTTCTTCAAGAGTCAAAGCTCACCATATCAAGTGGGTCATAGCCCCTGACAACTTTGTCTAGAGGAAAATAAATCCTCTTTGCCCCTTGCTAGACGTTTGATTTATCATGACCTGCATCACAAGCCCTTGAGATCCTTGAAATGGGTTAGGATGTATGCAATGGTATGATGTTATGCTATGCATGGGGTAATGTAAGTAACCCTGTTATGAGTCCCAATTAAGGACTGCAAACCAAAACCTGCAAGAAACTTAGTAAACCCTATTATGAGTCCTAATTAAGGACTGTAAACAAAACCTGCAAGGAACTCAAGTGTCAGATAACAAGCATGCAAGTAGTCAAGTATGAAAGCACACAAGTCACACCACAGTCCTTAGAGTTTAGACCAGCATGGGGTCTGGGTATTACCCTCTTGAAGTTGGTGGGCTCAACCTGTCCTATTAGAAGTAACCGGGTTCTAAGGGTCCCAATATCACTGGATTGCTTTCATTGTTCATCGTTTCAATTTAGCCACTGAACTGGCGACCGAAATATTCCAGGAAAGAAACCCTCAATTGAGTGTAGTATCGAGTATCAACCAACCTCGGACTGCACCAAAGTCAGTTATCTCACTACCCTAAAGAGGCCAAGATAGTTCAATTAAGGTTCCTAAGGTCTGTTTATGCTTCATGACACCACGCGGAGGCCCCGTACTCTCCTTGACTGAACTCAAGGGTTATCGGTACACACCAAAGTGCCACATCAACGTAGCAGACTGCTTCAACCATGTCGGTATACCCCGCACAGTTCCCTCACAGCCTTGTTGCTACTTTCTAAGAAGGTATCCCCCAGATCCGGGTTAGGATCTATAGAACTCCCAAGCAACCCACAATTTAAAGCAAGCAAAGAAAGCAATTGAAAACACAGTTATGAACTATCCCTAAGGTACACCTCACTTTAAGTTTAAGTCCCCAGCAGAGTCGCCAGTTCTGTGATCGGTGGATCTGGAACTGACTGTTTAACGCTGGTTCGCGAAATGTCGCGGAAGCAAGAGTCGCCACCGTCTTTTATTTTCTCCAAATGGAAAGGACAAAAGCACAGAAAAATTTTCTCGGTTCGGGAGGTAGATTATAGAAAGGGAAGGTGTTAGCGCCCTTTCTATCCATGGTTATCCATGGGCTCTTAGATACTTGCTCACTTGTGTTTTCAAAATCGTTTGTTTGCTTTTCAACTGTGGGTTTTTAAAAAGTTTCTTTGAAAATTTCAGTTCGACTCTTGTATCGGTCCTCAAGAGTGTTTGAAAAATTGCTTTCGAAAGCTTTTTGAAAAGGTGTCGGTGTGAAAAGTATTTTTGATTTGTTTTGAAATTAGATCAAGTATCTACGAGTTGTCTACCTACCCTAAGGAATTCGTCTGTGTAGATGTCCTTTAAAGTAGTGCCATCCCACCATTGAGAGGTAGGTAGCACCACCGTTGGAGGTGTTCGGGTCAATTCGAGGTTCGGGACATGGTGATCACCAGAGAAATGGGAAGATACCTTAGAAGCTACCCTCATGCCAGGTTCCCGGATCATGAGGACTTACTAAGACATCCTCTACTCGACGATCACCTTTCGAGGCAAGGCAACAGTGAGGCGTACCCTAGGGGTGGTGTGTGATTTGTGTGTCGTTTTCAGTTATTTTTGTCTTGTTATGTTATGGTGATCTACGCGTTTGTTTTTATTTAGACATTCATTCTTGCATGCAATTATTAACAGTTAAAAAGTTGCGAGAAATATAAAATTCCTAAACTATTACAAAGGCGCGGGTCCACATCGCCAAATTTAATCCAGGACCCGATTTGACATAAAATAAAGATGCGAGAAATTATAAAATGTCCGAGTTACATGGCTTTGGGAGAATTACATCAATATTTAAAAGAAGGAATAAAAATGCGCGAATTGGATTAAAATTGAAAGCGAGGGCGTTGGACCCTTTTTAATGAAATCAAATTATATTATTAAATTAATGAAATTAAAATGAAAAAGAAATTATTTTTGAGATTTTTTGTATTTATGGTTTTTTATAAGAACTAAATGAAATTAATTTAATTAACCCTAATTCTAGACGTTTTTTTTTTTTAATTTATTAAGAAAAGCATTAAAATTTAACCTAAAATTAAACCTAATTAATTAATATAATTTTATTTACAAAGGTATTAAAAATTAATAATTAATAAAAGAAAAGAAAAAGGTAAAAGTAATTAAAACCCTAATTCTACAAATTTCAAGTTTATTAAAAAAGTTAAAGTTAGTCCTAGAATAGAATTAAATTAAATGATGCAATTTATTTACAAAAATATTAGTTAAATAAAATATATTTTGATTTTTGTCTTTTTCTGATTTTTGTATTGTTTTTATATTTTATGAAAATAAATTAATTTAAAGATTTAAATAAAAATTAAACAAAATAAATAAAATAGAAAAAATATGGAAAAAGAATAAGAAAGCAAACCATGGGGGGTTCTGCCCCCAAATTGGAGGTAAAGTCCAGCATTTTTGGCCCATTGATCTTTGGCCTTGTTGACTTTTCATGCTAGCGTGTGAGTGTATTGACTGAGGCCTATTATGTTCTTCAGATCTGGGCCTTCAGATTGTCTTCAGTGGCCATGTGGCACACCTGGGTTAGGGGCATATGATAGGCGCTTGTATTGAAACTACACATAAGCATGGTTAGAAAAATAACATGGAATAAGAAGGGGGACCTGGGGCTCGAACCCAGGTCCCAGAGGTCACCAATTCACGTTCCTTGCCAGCTGCGCTGTTGATGCACTTTGTATGTTATATGACCAATAATTAATATAAGATAAAACAAGAGTTAGTGGGAAATTTTAGCGTGCAATTCAAATACTCCAATCATTGCCTTACACATCACCGTCTTCCTCCTCGTTTGTATTTTCCTGAAATATAAAAGGAGTTAGCGGGGGTTTTAAACCCCCCCAAAATAGGCCTTTTTCAAGAATAGTGATTAGGCCATCTTGCTTCATAAATTGGGCGCGACCCCATCATTGAGTTCGTCTGAATGTCTTGATTTTGACCATGGTATCGAGGTGTTCTAATTTTACAGCATTCATGAACGCCTAATTTCAAACTTGAAGAACCCTAACCACCTTCCATGGTGATTCTTCATACGATGCATAAAAACTCAATTAAATCATCTGGTTAGCTTTAGAATGCTTAGATTAGTGTAAATCAGTAAAGAAAACACATGAAAAATGCATGTAATTCAATATGCGATTATGAATATATTTCTGAAAAGTGGGACATGCTTCTACCGTTTCTTGGTGTTAGAGCTTATGATTTTGATTCAGACCCCTTCCTTGAAGCTTCAGGAACACAATAGAATGATTATTTGGCCTTGAATCGCACTGGAAGGTGGTTTTCAGTATTTGAGTTTTCTTGAAAAAATGCCAACTTGATTATGGGGTTCTTGCGCAGCTCAGAGGTTATGAACACTAGGGTTTGCATGAGTATATATGTGTGAACGATTAGGGTTGAGTTTTTGGTCCAAAGAATCAAAGCATTAATGTAAAGAATATTGGACTTTCATGCATATAATTTTCAATCTTTTTCATGCATATTTGATTCAAATCATGTCCAATTAACTTGATTCTTTCCCTATCTGATTATGCACGAAATCTTGAGACTATTTCATGCATAAAAAGATTTGATTGCATTGGTTTAGCATTTTTCATATATTTTAATTAATTAAATGAATTATTAGTAATTAAAAATTCAAATAAATAAATAAAAATGATGAAAAACTTCCCTTTGGGCCAAATGGTCGTGCACATGCTTTGGATGATGAATCTTGGAAGAAAAAGAGGCCCATTAGCAATTTTAAGACATTTGAAGCAAAGTTGACTTTTCAAAATATCCAAAACTTTCCCAACTTCCACAAGGCATATCTTGCTCAATTTTTATGTTTTGCTCATGTTCTTGGACATTTTGGAAAGGTCTTGAAGTCCTATAACCAATGTCTTTGGTCCCATGTCATTTTGATTTACCAATCTCAAGTTATGGCCTTTGACTTAAAGTCTCTTTTTGTTGACTTTTGAAAATAACCTATAATGTTGAAATTGATAACTTTTTGTGAGAGCATTTCTTGGACTTGAAGTGTGAAGAGGAGTTGTAGGAAATGTCTTTCTCTTCAAGATTAGCTTTGGATGGAATTTTTCTGA
Source organism: Vicia faba (assembly GCA_948472305.1). NCBI lineage: Eukaryota > Viridiplantae > Streptophyta > Magnoliopsida > Fabales > Fabaceae > Vicia > Vicia faba. Next base: position 886,501,619 of record OX451736.1, read on the forward strand.
TAAACCATGTGGAAGTTATGCCTTGGTCAAGTTACAGTTGACTTTTTCAACTGTCCAAATATGGAAACTTTTGCATCTTGAGACTTTTTGAGCCAAGCTTTGAGAATCATGATCAAGAATTGATCAAATGATGTTTGTGGCTTCAAAATGAGATGTTGACCAAAAATTTGAACTTTTGACTGTCAAATGACCATTTTGCCCCTACAGTTGACTGTAGTGCAATTAGGTTTTTTGACTGTGCAATTTTGTGATGTAAGTTTTGAAACTTGGTATGAGGATGCTTGACCATGTTTATAGGCATGTGGGACTTGATTGGACCCATGAAAACTTCATTTTCTTTGTCAGAGCCAAACCCTAGTTTTTGACTGTTAGGAGGCCTTTGAACTGTGCAACCCTTGAGGAATTTTGAAGCATGCTCTTTGCAAATTTTGAAGAATATGGGAGGGCAAATTTTGGGGTGCAACACCTGCTATGAAACCTATTTATGCAATAATATGTATGGCATGTGTATGCAATGATTTCAAGGACCTCATTGGATTTAAGCTCTTTTAAACAAAACAAAAAGCAAAACCTTTTATTAGCAAGTTTTTAAAGAAACAAAAGATTACATAAGGATAAACGTTGAAAAGAAGTTCCTAAGTCTCCCATGGGCGCTTCCTCTTGGTGTTGAGGTTTCTATCTTCATGAAGTTATTTTGTTAATTCCAGCACCTTCTTCTCACTTGCATAGAATTGAGCCTCAAAAGTATCCCGTTCTCCCTTGAGCTGGATCCAAGAATTTTGCAACTCTTCGAAGTTGGTTGGCATATCAGGATGGAGAATAATACGGGACTTACCCCCTTGAACAATGGGTTCTAAGATCACCGGTAAGATGGAATCGTATGGCATCATAAGACTTTTGGCTCAAGCTCTCCCCCATTTGAGATAAGGTTCCAAAGGAATGGAGTTCTTACGCCCCAAAGTCCTACTATCAGTCTTCTTAACAATGCCCCAAGAGCAGATGAACCTCTGACGATAATTATGCAAATCATCTGAGTAGTTGAACACAATACCCTGGATGAGCATGTCCAGCGGACTATCTCTCTGTGCATAGCCAAACTGGCGTAGTGTTAAAGAAGGATTGTAGGTGATTCCTCCCCTATTGCCCAGGAGTGGCACATTAGGAAATTCTCTGCACTGATCAATAAAAGAAATGTCCTCTTGAGAGCGAGGACGCCAATGGATGTCGGAGGAGAGAGATACATTAGTCTTTGAGTCCACCTTAAGCCTAAATCGCTTTGCATTATTGACCGGGGAAGGTGCGAAATAAACCACCTATATAGCATAGGGGTGCAACACATGAGAATTCCTCGCTTCTTCAGAGTACGAGTATGAAGAGAATGTGGGATATCCCTGAGCAATGTAGGAACCGGATTGTGAGCAAGAAAGATATTGATGGCATTCACATTTATAAGTTGATATGAATTAGGAAATAGGACCAACCCATAGATCAAGAGGGATAATACATCTTCGAAGGCATGATAAATCATAGCATCCAGAAAAATTTGAGCTTTCTTCATCAGGAAATTTGCAAGGAGACTCTTAACTCCACTTCTTTTTCCCCAATTGGACTCAATGTCAGATGGCTTCAAGTGTAAAGCTACGAAAACATCTTCAGAAGCTGGGTCTTATTCTAAACCAGTGAAAGGTATTAGCGCCAATATAGGTAAACCAAGTAACTTAGAGAATTCTTCCAGTTTAGGCACCAGTTGATAATCAGGGAATATGAAGCAATGGTGCTTAGGGTCGAAGAACTGGAACAAGACACTCATCAAACCTTCGTCAAACCCGGTGGTAACCAAACTGAGCAAGTGACCATGTCTTTTGTTGATTGATGAGTCCTCGGGGACTTTCAAGACTAATTCCTTGAGCTTAGGAGGAACTTATGTGAAGTGAATCCGGATGGTTTTTCTGCGACCTGAATTCATATCCTATAAAACAGCCAAGAGGTAAATCCAACAGGTCCTTGAAATCATTAGTACATATGAATGTCATGATGTTTATGATGCCATGATTATGCTAAAAATCATAGATAAACACAAGAAAATCACACAATATACCTTAGGTTCAAAGGCTTGCATGAGTTTTTAAGGTATGTACCCTCTTGAATGTTCAGTTGGCTCAACATATCCTATTAATAATAACCGGGTTCTAAGGAGCCTCAATATCACTGACCTTCCCTTCAGAAATTGTTTCAGCTCCGCACCGAAGTATTGCGGCCAAAAAATCTTGAAAGTCCAGCCTCAATGAGTGTAGTATCGAGTATCAACCAATCTTCGGTCGGAACCAAAGCCGGTTATCTAACTACTTCCTAATGGCTAGGATGAGTCAATTAAAGGTTCTAAAGGTCAGTTAGCACTTAGTGACACTGTGAGGAAGCCTAATGTTATCCTTAACTTACTCAAGGAACATTAGTATAATCCAAAGTATCGCGCTAACGTAGCCACCACTTTGTCTGTATCGGTCTACACCGTACAACCTTCATGATTTATTGCTACTTACCTAAAAAGTGTCCCCAGATTTGGTTATGGGATCTTTATAAGAATACCCCTAACAAACCTTCAAAGATAACGCAGTCAAAGCAAACAGAGAAATCAATTTAAAATGATCTAGACCCTAAGGTAAACCCCACTTTATAATTCTCTCCAGCAGAGTCACCAGTTCTGTGATACGGTGGCAGAACTGATTGTTATACTGGTTTGCATTTGTATTCGCAAATGTCGTGGTAAGCAAGAGTCGCCACCGACTTTTCTTTTATCCAAATTAGGAAAGGGTGAAAAGAACATAAAAAGACCTTTTTTCGAGATTTCTGAGTAAGTGGGGTAGATTATAAAAAGGGAAGGTGTTAGCACCCTTTCCATCCATGGTTTTCCATGGGCTTTTAGGTACTTGCTCATTTTTGAAAATTGCTTGTGTCGGTGTGGTTTGAAAAGCTTTGAAAAATGCCTTAGTGCGACGATTCACTTTATGGTAACTCTTGTATCAGTCCTCAAGAGTGTGATAAAGACTTTGAAAACTTTGTTTGAAAAGTGTTTGAAAGTATGGTGTGAAAATTTGTTTGAGCAAGTACCTAACAGTTATCTACCTACTCAAAAAAAACTGTTCTTTTCCTCTTATCCTTTAGACCGTGTTACCCTACTATTAGTGAGAAGGTAATCCTAGTCGTTGGATGTTGAGGGACTATTGAAAGGGGCATAATGGTCATTGAAAGAAACATGTAAGGATACCTTAGCATTTCGAAGGAACTATCATCATAAGATCATTTCTCATAGGCAACTCGAGGGGCATTTAGGGACTATGATCTTTATGATGACTTTAAACTGAGGGTCTTTGCTAAGAGTATCCCTACGTTCGAGGGACATGACCATTTTTGAAGGTAACCAAAGTGGGAAATACCCTAGGGGTGCAAGTGTGCAATAGTGTGCTATTTCAGATATTTTATCTTGCAGTTTGGTGATCTACTGATTGATTGATTAAGCATACATGCCTAGGTTATTAGCAATTTATATACAGGCATATAATATAGTGCAGAAAGTAAAACCTATAGCTATTACAAAGCTTTGGGGCAATTACAATTATATTGGACTAAGAATGTAAAATGCGGAAATTAAAAAAACCTAATTAAGCTATTACAAACCGGTCGCAGTTACATAAATGATGAAAAATAATCGCATAAAAAAAGGTAATGACGTGCAAAAATTAAGACGGGAAAAAGTTCTAAACCCTAAAAAATCTAATTTGATCGTTAAAAAATATTTTTGGGATTTTATAAAAAAAGATTTGATTTTGACCTAATTCTACTTGATTTTAATTAATGAAAAATATTAGAATTGATTAAAACAATTAATTTGCAAAAATTAATTTATTAAAAAAAACTAAATCCTATTTTTTTTTTGTGATTATTTTCTGATTAAAAAATGATTTGAAATAAAAATCAATTAGACTAATTAAATAAAATAAATAGTAAAATCAAAGAGAAAAGAAATGGGCCTGAGGGGGTATGAACCCAAATTGGGGGTTGTGTTGCTGAAATTCTGCCCAAGCCCAATCCTATTGGCCAAAGGCAACGTGAGATCCAGTGTGATTGTGCCAAGAGTGTCCACCATGGGGAGCTTCATTGAATGCATTAGATCTGGGCGCTGATTGATCCAAGGGTGATGATCTTAAGGCATACAGTGAGCGCACTTGGAAAGGAAGCATTGAATCTACAAAGAAATTGTGAGAAAAATAATATGTAGGAGGCAGGGATCGAACCCCTGACCTCCTACACACGCGCGCTTTAAAGACCTTTCCCTTTGCCACTGAGACAACTCTTCATTCGTTATTATAAACAAACAAAATATAATATATGGAATAATGGTTAGTAGCTGTAACAAAAACGTGCACCAAGTTCAAACTTCCCACTCAGACTTTGACACGCAATCATCTTCCTTATTGGACCGTCGTTTTAGACTAAGGGTTTTTACCCACAGACATGTCTGTTGCTAAAAGACCTGTGTAATTCTAAAATCTCTACCAAGCAATATAAATTTAAACAAAATATATAGATCAACTGGGTTTGATCTCGTGAGTACAATGATACTCTTCTTTTGTCCTGATTTTTCTTGAAATGGAAAAACCTAAAACAAAGCTTCAAACTCTAGTAATGGCAGTCAGTTAAATACACATGAAAACACACAATTAATCATGCAAACATGTTCTAAATGGTCACATAAGCATAAATGCATACTTGAAATTCATTTATCATGCGTGTATATTCAAAATCAAATTCAAGAGCAAGAGCAAACCGTGATACCTGTATAGGTTGTTTTTGGATGTGTTGACACATGAGAGTGGTCCAGATAGCTTCCAAATACGCCCAGGAGTGGATTGTAATCTTTGAAACGCCTTGAATCTCCCTCTAAAGCAAAATTAGATCACCATTTTTTGTCAAAATTTTGAGATTCTTGTGGGTGTTCTACACAGCCAATCCCTCTTGTTATGACCAGGGTTTCTTATGCATATATAGTAGAACGAATTAGGTTAACAAAACTGAATCAAATCTTGAAGATTGAGTGAGAAAAGATTTGATTTGTGTTTTGTAGTTTTTTGTTTCTAAAATAGGCCAAATATTGCTATTTTTATTCCAATCACCACTTGTAAGAAATCCTTGATTTTCCAGTTGATTATAGACTCATAATGTGCTCATAAAATCAAATCTTGGATTTTATTTCATTATTCCACTATTTAAATTGATTTATTTTGATTTAAATGAATAAAAAATCAAAACAAATAATAAAAATAATAAAATAATAAGTGGATAAGCTCAAGGGTCGTGGGCCATCTTAGGAACAAGTTTCAAGTAAGAAAACATGGGCGCATTTTGAAAAAAAAAATCAATTTTGATCAATGTTGACTTCATGCACATTTCCAAAAATTAGTCAACTTTAGCAATGCATATCTCTCTCATTTTTTACCCTAAGAGGGTGTTCTTGGGATTTTTTATAAAGCTTAGGGTGTCCTCTAAACAACCCTTTTAGTTTAATCTCAATTGGATCTTCCATGTTCATGTAAGGAGCTTTGACCCAAAAGGTGTTTTTGTTGACTTTTTGAAATGACCTATAATGTATGAACTTGTATCTTTTGATTGAGGAATTTCTTGACCTTGAGGGATGAAGAAACGTTGTAGGGAATTGGATTCTCTTCAAAATGAGCCTTGGTTGGAAAGTTTCTGATAAAGTATGAGAAAGTTATGTCTGGTCAAAGTTTGGTTGACTTTTCCTATAGAAACCCTAAATTGCCATTTTTGACTTTTGATAAGTTAGGAGCATTTCTTGAGGAATCATGATTAAACCTTGATAAAATGGAGATTACTTCAAAATGTTGATGTTGACAAAAAATCTTGAAGTTTGACTGTATTTGGGCCATAGTTGACTTTTGACCTAGTACAGTTTATTTCCAGGCATCTGAGCAGTTGACTGAGCAAACTTGTTGTGTAAGGCGTGATACTTGACATGGATGATATTGGGGACATATTAGTGCAATGGAGGAAATTTGGGACCCTTGGGACTCAACCATCTTGCTTAAAAATGAAACCCTAGTTTGAGGCTTATTGTCCTAAGAGAAGGATTTGTCTGGTCAATCCTTAGTCAACCTTGAGCAATTGAAGATCTTTGGAGGCATGTCTTGAGTGAAATGAGAGGGAAAATTTTGGGGTACAACATCTTGTAATTTCCCTCCATGAACCCATATTCTCCATTCATGTTGTTGAACCCATGCTCTCCATCTATAACACCTTGCTTTGCTAGTTATGCACTATTTGGGCTTTTTAACGTTCCTGGACCCAATCCATTTCTCTTGAGTCCTCTTTCTGGTCGACTGTGTCCATAAGCCTAATTGAATACTTACGAAATCTCTCCCGATCTATTGCTTTTGTAGTCGACTTCTCATAATTCAATGTAGCCAAAGAACCCTTTTGGCTTTTGGTTAGATTTTAATCTTTGTGAAAAATCCTAGCCAACAACCACACTTCAAACAGGTAGTTAAAGGCTCCATTTCTCTCAACTCAAATTAGTGAGATGTTGCTTGATGTCCCCTAATGCTCACTGCATCCTTGATTTTCATTGATTAATCCTTTAACCATGTCTATTTTTGAAAATCATTTTTAAAACTTTTCTGATTTTCTTCAAATTATGGTTGCCTCGGCTTAAAGAAATTTTAATGGTGAATATGCTTGAGATTGCAAGAAAAAAAATGAGTATAATGGTATAAGTCTGAGAGTCTCATTTTACCATTTGAGGAATCACGACTTCTGTAGATTTTTGTTTAATTTTGAATGGATAGAGGTTGAAGATGATGAGGTGTCATCATTCAACCAATGATAGTGTGGCAATTGTTTTATTCTAATTGGTTCTCTAATTTTGGACATGATGTGATGCGCCTTAGTAATGATCACCATGTACCATAGCTTCTGAGCCTTCCAGATATCTAACGCTTCAGATCTTTTTGTTTTTATTTTATTTTACAAAATTTGTTTTAAATTCATTTTATCTTAAAAAATTAAAATCTCACTCACTTTAATTCCAAAAAAAACCAAAATTATTTTAAAATTTGTCTCTGATTTTTATTCTTCTAGTTGTTATTTTTTCACCTTTTTATTTTTTATTTTTCTATTTTTTATAATTTTAGTTTATTTGCTTGATTTTAATTGGTTAAAAATTGTTTTTCATGTATTTAAAAATCTAAAAATTTTAATACATGATCCTATGAAGGCTTCTGACCTATGGTGATTTTTATTTGGTTTTTATTTTTAGTTTTACTATTTTCTATATTTTTTTTGATCTTTTGATTGATTTCAAATAGTTTAAAAATAGTTTTAGGTTTACAAAAATTAAGAAAAATATTATTGACCCTCTCTGATTTTTATATAGTCTCATTTGATTTTTATTTTATGTTTTGATTTAATTTTTATATTTTACCATTTATTTTTATTTTAAAATCATTTTAAAAATAATTTTCCATGCACTTTATTGTGTTTAATTGCATTTTAAATATTGTTTGACCTATATGGACTTTTTGTTGCTTGGTTGGATTTTGCTCATGGCTTATTTGATCACAAGTTTCATCAACATCAATGGATCTTAGATGTTGATTTGATTTATGACCTAAATCCCCCAAAATGGATGATTGATTTTGATAATAACTTGATCAATGCCTTGATCTAATTTGGATTGTATTTTGTGTTATTCATTTTATCTCATCTTCATCTTCTTCTTGTTTTTTTTATCAATTTGGAAAGCATTTGAGCTTTTAAGTTCATCTAAGCTTGTTGGATATTTGATGAACTTTCATCATTTCCAATCTACCTCTAAATGATCATTTGATCATTTAAGGTACTTGGGATTGGTGATAATTCTGTCATAATGTATCTTATTTGACCTAGGTCTTGATCACATTTGTTTTTACTTGTGTCACGCAATTTAGGAGTATGGTTTCTATCATATCTCTAACATGTATGGTACATAAATTATTATTGACCGGTCTCGTATAGTATTGACTTCTACATAAGTCTGTCTGCGATTTCTTAACATAGCACTAAATTTGTTACGAATCGAAAAACTAACATATTAACTCTAACATTTATTGTACTAACTTTTACTTTAATGCAATTTAAATTCTGTCATTTACTTTATGTCATTTAATTTTAGCATCTTTATCATTTTTGTCACTTTACTTTCTTGCCTTTACTTTTATGCTATTTTTCTTTTTCTCCTTGAGCATTTTACTTTATGCTATTTTTATTTTTTCACTTGAGCTTACTTTTCCCTTTAAATACATTAATAATCAACTTAAACAAATAAAATATTTAAGACTCTCTTTGGACTATGGTGACTATCCCTTGCATCTTGGAGTATTTGGACCTTTTGGACCATAGGATAGAACCTTGAGACTTTGAGACCTTTGAACCTTGAGACCTTATTGTTATTTTTTCTGTGTAGTGGAAAATTTTATGCGTGCATGTGTTACTTTTAAAATTCATCTGATGCAAGAATAACTCATCTGAGACATCAAGTTCATCTGATACATGCCAAATTATTTGTACTTTTTGAGATTCATCTGATTCTAAGCTTGCACTTGAGGCACTATTATTCATCTGATGCTTATTACTTGATTGTGTGACTTTAATCCAAAGTATTGGTATGCATTGTTTGACTTGTGTCAAGATGATTTCTCTTGTTTGGTTAGACCTTTCCTACCTTAGCTTTTACTTTATGTTTTAGGATAGTCCCTTCATCTCTTGCCTTTCTTCTACAATTTTCAAATCTTCTCCATCCTTTTCAAAATCTTATTTGTTCTCAAACTTAAAACACTTTCATTAAAAACCTTGACTTTGTCAAGTGCATTTTTAAAATCCCTTTTCTTAATCAAACCTTAATCCAAGTTAAACTCTTTTCTTCAAATACTAAAAAACACAAACCTCGTTCAAATTATTTTTCCATTTGGATTTTGATTTAAAACTTTTCTTGATATTAGACATGGTCATCTCCATGGTTGAGATGTAATTCTCCCATGTCCATAACATTGATTGATATGATGTTGAATCTTTTCCACTTAAAATATCTAGTGGTATACTTGTTGAGTTATCCAAGTTGGAGTTGTTCTTTCATTTGTGATGCAAAGGTCCATCATTCTCATGTTTATAGATGATTGATTGAGTATTTTCCTTAAGATAACAAAATGTCTCTTTATTTAAAATTAACCAACAAACAATTTTGTTCTTTTTTAGAAGAACTACGTGGTTCTGATTTCACCATTGCACATTAGTGGTATGTAGGCACATGGCTCATTTAAGTCTTGTCGGATCAAAAATCTTAAAAACCATTTATTTTCTGATCTCCATAAACTTTTTGTAAACAACTCTTTTTAGCCAATTACACAGATTTTCAAAGAAGTTCATATGGAGTACTAGATGTTTAGGGTACTAACACCTTACCTTTGCATAACCAACCCCCATACCTAGATATTTGTTTTATTAGTTTTGTTTGAAAACTTTTGTGGGTTTTATTTGCTCTTTTCCCATTCCTTTGGAAATAATAAAGTGTGATGGCGACTTTTGAAGGTTGAAAAAAACACAAGAAAGGGGAATTTGAATTAGGGTTTTCTAAAATATTTCTTTTGCAAATTCTTCTCACAAAAAAACAATGATAACTTAAGAATGAAAGAAAAGTGACACGTTTGGTTTATACAAGTTTACCTTAGAAATGGCTACTCTTGTCCACCCGCCAAGGTGATTTTTCCTTAAAAAAGGACTTAATCCAATAATCTAGAAAGATTACAACAATGTCTAAGTGTTTAGAAAAACCCCTTAGCCCTCTTTAGTAATTCTGACTACAACTTAGTCACTTGAGGAAAAAAATCTAGAAAGATTTACAATCAAACAGTGTTTACAAGAGTGCTTCTAAAAAGCAGATTTAACACCTCATTGAAGAATAAATGTTTACACACAAATATGAGCAAAGACTCTTGTGCATACAACAATGATAAAATAATTCAATAATGAGCAACAACTCTTGTGTTATATAGAATGAATAGTTAACACAAAACTGAGCAATAACTCTTTGTGTTTTTGAATATTTCTGTGCGTATTTTCTTTCTTTGATTTTCTTTCACTTTTGATGCTTTTCTTTTGAGTAGTTTATTCTTTCATATTTGTCTCCAATGAAGTAGTAATCACTTTATATAGGTTGAGAAAATAAGATCGTTGGAAAACATCACTTTTATCAATCCGCCTACTATAATGTTAACGTATGATCGTGGGAGACAAAGAGCACACCAAAATTTTATACGTACACTGCGTTTTTCACAAATAGCAGAAAAAATGTTGTACTTTATCTTATTATTTAAGTTTCTAATCTTTTCTTCTGTTGAGATACTTATTATATGAAGTAAGAGAGAGAGAGAGAGAGAGAGAGAGAGAGAGAGAGAGAGAGAGAGAGAGAGAGAGAGAGAGAGAGAGAGAGAGAGAGAGAGAGAGAGAGAGAGAGAGAGAGAGAGAGAGAGAGAGAGAGAGAGAGAGAGAGAGACAGAGAGAGAGAGAGAGAGAGACAGAGACAGAGAGAGACAGAGAGAGCGAGAGAGAGCAGAAAAGATCACATATTTGTTCTTTAATCTTTTGATGGAATTTTTATGATAAGGAAGAGTATTCTATAAGATGATTCATTGTAATATTCTCAAATATATCAGAGTCTTTTAGAATCATAACCTAGTCTTCATATATGTAGAAACAACTTATCTAACAAACAGTTTCTTGATATCTAAGATGGAGACAAAAGCTTTATCTGAGAAGAACTTTTATCTTGATTAATGATCATTGAAGCAATCACTTGATATTTGATCGTTGAAGCAAAAACTTGATGTCTGATTGTTGAAGCAAAAACTTGATGTCTGACTATTGAAGCAAACTCTTGATATTTGATCGTTGAAGCAAAATCTTGATATCTTATTGTTGAAGAAAAAGCTTGATATTTGATCTTCACATGGAGATTCCTTTTCTGGACACACTCATTACTTATGAAGCAATAGATTATTTGAGAAGTACGTCTGGATCTATTTCTGGAGAACATTTAACATTCATTAGAACTACTGATGTTTAAACATAACTAGATGGAATAGTCTTTCTGATGCGAGATAAACTCATTTCTGATGATTCTTCAAACAACAATCCTCAATCAAATAGAATGTTTTATCTGCACACTTAAAGAACTATTAGTAACACAATATTGTTATATATAAAATATATGCATTATTATCATCAAAACTCAGAGATTATATACAGAACCAAATCTTGTTCTAACAATCTCCCCCTTTTTGATGATGACAAGACCATGTACTTTGATGAAACAATATAACAAGTCCTTGAGATAAACAATCTCCCCCTGAGATGAGTAAACTCCCCTTGAGTTAAAGACTTGACAATCTTTAGAAATGAAAGGGATATTTGAGCTTTGTTATATTCCTTATCGACTGGTTAAAGCATAAGATCTTCTTTGACGCTTATTAAAGCTTGACTTGGATCAAATGATCTATTATCTCAGAACCTTCTAAATGATATAAGTTCTATATTTGATATGATAAATTAGAATCCATGAGACATTAGAAGTTCTTTATCATAACCTTCTAAAAAATAGATTCATTTTCTTATCAGCTTGTTCCTGAAACAACATTCTTAAAACAATCTTGCATTTATATTAGGTTAGAAAGTAAGCAATGAGATTTAGAGAATTAAATATATCAAAATCATTACTATCTTACTCCCCCTTTTTGTCATAATCAAAAAGATATTAAAAAAAATCAGTTATGAGAAAAACATATAGTTAATACTAAAAGATTATGAAACACCGGTTCCAAAAAAATACTTCAAAGTTACAATAAGCGAGGTACATAATAGACAGACAAACTAAGTACAAATAGAACAAAAACAACTTAAAAGGGCAGCCTATAGTGCCTAAGGGTTAGACGATGAAGGGTTCTTTTAAGTAAAGAGTTGAGCCAGCATATTCTGAATGTTATTGTTGACTGCATCCTATTTTTCAAACCTTTCTTTAACTATTTACTGATATTTTTTCATATTTTCAAGAGTCCTCATTAGAGTAGAAAACATTTTAGCTTCGTCTGAGCTCTTGGAGATTTCTTCGATAGTTTGTCAGCTACCAATTTAGCTGCATCTTCAAATGCTTTTTCTACAGCGGAAATCTCAGCGGCCTTCTTTTTAGCTGCCTCTCTTTCTGAAGCCTTTTGAGCTTCTACATTCATGTACCTATATTTTGCATCATTCACATACTTTTCTTTATTCTGAACAATAAGATGTTTGATTCTGAGAATTTCAATTGCCATCCATCTGTGAAACTTGTTCTAGCTAGCTTTCACAGATGAAAAGTCATTGTTGGAGCTGAAATCCTCATGGAGTTTCTTTACTCTTCTTACTGCTTGTCTTTAAATGTAGAGATTATTTCATCAATGCTAAGTCTAGGAGGGTGAGCAGCAGAGGTATGATGAACAAAAATGATTTCATCAATGTTAATTCTCTATTTTTAGGATTGACATTAATTTTAGTAAAACAAATATAGCAGCAATATGTTAAATAGGATTTGTTAACTTGCTAAGAAGAATAGGTTAAGCAAGAAGTCCTATTTTATGTTTAGACATGTTGAGATGAGAAGTTCTCATCATTTTGAGCAACATTTCAGATAAGATGTCCTATGCAGGGTCATACAACATTGTGCCTAAGCTAAGCTGGATAGTTGGACTCTGTTACGTTTTAACAGATGCAAAATATTATGGGAATATTATGTTATCCTATGTGGCGCTGATTTAAAGGTCTTTAAAAATCAAGAAGAATATTGAATAATATTGACTTTCTAAATAAGGATAATTTTTAGGAAAGATTTGATTGAAGACCTATTTTATTGTGGAATCTTCTGCAAATTTGTAACAGCTGATATGTTATGATTTGAAGCCCAAATCCAATTGTGATATAGGTTATAAATAGAAGCATTGTAACCTAGGAAAAGGTACCATCCGTGAATGAAAAGATGTAGTTATCAGGGATGAGTCTGTAGCCACTCTCTATGAGAGTTGGTATATGTGATCCACTCGGCATGTGAGTTGGATTATTGTTCCTTGAGTTGTAAGGTTATATTCTCACTCAGAAGCCTTTAGGTGATGAGTTGAGTATTGTTCATAGAGGAAGCTTTTTTAAGCAACTCTAAGTTGTGTTCTCAGTCAATAGTCATGGCTAGGTATCATCATGGAAGTGTGTCTTCTAGTTTTACCATCATGGAAGTGTGTCTTCCTACTTTGTCCAATTGTTGTATGTGATTGATGAAGGATTTAGGAGGGTCTCATATCTAGGTGAATATTAGATAGAAAGTTAGCACGGGTAGTGATTAAGTGAGAATTTGTAAATGGGGGTGTTTAGCTTCGAATTGATATTATTATAGTGGACTTTATCCCTAGCTTGGTATGCCCCAAGAGTAGTAGAGTTGCTCCGAACTGGGTTAACAATTCTGGCGTGTTCTTTATTCTTTTCAGTATTATTTTGTATGTTAATACCTTACCATGTCATAGGACATCTGAAGTCTGATATACCCGAATTTCAATTAGTATCAGAGCAAGCATCATATTCTGTTTCTTGGTAAGATCATGGGAAGATACTTTATGTTTCATGGGAAAGGAAGGAGGTATCTACTAAAAAGTTGTTTGAACTTGGATAGTTCATATTGTTATTTTAATGGTCCCTTGAAGTAGAGGATGGATTATTTGTGACATGGTGTGTATTGGACTTATCTGTTGTTATCAGGTCTGCAGCTTTGGTGGTGAACTGTTGTTTTGGCTTTGATTTGTTTTTAAACCTAGGTTTTTTTATTTACACCTGAATTATGATGGTTGTGTGCAAGGGTTTTATGTTATGCTTAAAGGTTGTTGAGGAGTTTTCTGGTTTGTGTTCCACTGCATGTGTATCTGATGGAAAACTCCTGGTGGTGTTGTGAGCTTCTGGTGATTGAGGCTGAAGCCATTGTTCTTCTCTAGAGGTGTATCCCATGGTCTGGTGATACTTGGAGGATATTTTCAACCAGCTTGTGAAATTTACCAAAGATACTTGAGGGTTATCTCAAGTCCACTCATAAAGGCACTTTCAAATATGATTGATGAAAAAATTTGAAGGTGGCAAGATCTCTTGTTTATGGTTGCTTCCAAAGGGATCTTCCTATTTTGTGGCTAGATTAGGAAATTGGTCTTGACCCTATTATCCTATTATTTGTTGATGATAATATAGAAGATGGAATCCTATTGAAGACCTTGAAGGTGATCAAGGTATATTCTGATTTTCTTGGAGAAGTAAGGACTTCAGAACCAATATCAACAATATGTTGATTGGGTATAGGAAAGATGTTCTACCAGATCTTGGAACATCTCACCAGCAATGTGAGCAGAAACCTGTTGGACAAAGAATTGACTTAGTAGATGCTTTGGGTTTTAAACAAATGTGTGGTGATCACATATGTGTGGAACCTACTCATGGTCTGGAAGAGGAGGCATCTGGGGTATTATGTTGTCACTCTTTGGATTAGTTTATTTCTGATCCAAGTGAGTTGGAGTGTGAAGGTTGTGCTTTATTTTCCTGTGGAGGCGTGTTAAATGTATCTTAACCAGGTCCTTTATATGTGTAGGTCAAGTTAAAATGTCAAGGACATTTTCTGACATCTAGAAGATCCTTCTGATCAAAGGAGACAAATTTATGAAATCTTATTTGTGGCTATAGAACAGATTTTGTTTGAGGGGAGTAATTTGTGTGTACCAATCATAGGATGTGCAACTATTGGAGGGGAGAATGTATAATTCCCTCAGAAGTTCTTAGCAGTTAATAAGGGGGAGTCCTCAATCTAAAGCTGGAAGAACATGAAGAAGTGTCAGACGTAATGTCTTAACATCTTTGTATTGAGAATTTATTTTTCTCAATATGTATGGTGGTGTTTCTCTTAAACAGGATGAAGGTTATTTACTCTAACTTGATATTATCAAGTCTATGAGAGCATGAAACTTTTTTTTTGTTGTTGTGGAAGAGAATTTCAAGGAGTTATGTGCATTGGAGATGTATCAATCGGAGTTCTATGGTTGATTGGTGTCTTCACTTTAGAGTGTCATCCAAATCACCTAGGATGAGCATTTCAATGTTTATCTATAGCAAGGAGAAGTTTCTAGATGATGTAGACTATATAATAGTCATGTTATCCATGGGATGATGTAGACTATCTAATTTGGTAGCAAGAGTACTCACTTCTTGTTTCCAAATTTGACATGTGTCACAATCATACTTGTAAGAAGGCTCGTCCACTTTTTCATGATTTGAACTATCTACGATAAATTATTTTAATGCTTCTAACTCATCATTGGTTTCATCAACCTTGACCTCTAAAAATGTGAAGACTTTTTATTGGGAAGCCAAACTTTTGTTATCATTTAAAAACTCTAATTGTAGTTTTTCAATTTCCCTTTTTAATTCATTATAAGACAAATAAGAAATGTTAGAGTATTTAGAACTTATATCCTTTTTCTTGCCTTGTCAATGATTTGCCATGAAACACTAATTTGCCTCTCAATCACTCTCACTTGAGCTTTCATCTCTTGAAAATTCACTTTCACTTTCCCAAGCAACATAGGCTTATCTAGGCTTATTTCTTTGGCCTTTTCTTTTCTTTTTGGAAAGAGATGGACAATCCAGTTTGTAGTGACCGAGATTACAACATTCGTAGCAAGTAACCTTTCCTTTGTCCTTTTTGTTGTTCTCTTCTTTAAGGAAGGAGGATTTCCTTCTAAACTTCATGAGCTTATTGTTGGAATGGTTAACTCCATTTTTCTGAATATACCTATTATATTTCTTCACCAATAGTCCTATTTCTTCATCATCCAAAATCTCATCATTACTAGAGTCACTATCCTTACTTTG
The DNA here is from genome assembly GCA_948472305.1 of Vicia faba. Taxonomy (NCBI): domain Eukaryota; kingdom Viridiplantae; phylum Streptophyta; class Magnoliopsida; order Fabales; family Fabaceae; genus Vicia; species Vicia faba. The sequence continues at coordinate 886,517,642 of OX451736.1, forward strand.
CTCTTATTTTAAGGATTTAGAGCTAGAAGCCTTAAGAGCTTTGGACTTCATAACTTCACCTTGTGATTTTCCTTATTCTTCTTTTTCTTCTCAAGCTTCTTTTCATATTTATCCAAGTGTGATACGGTGGCAGAACCGACTGTTAATACTGGTTTGCGTTTTTTTTCCGCAAATGTCGCGGTAAGCAAGAGTCTCCATTGACTTTTATTTCATCCAATCGGAAAGGAAAAAAGTACATAAGAAATCCTTTTTCGAGATATTCTGAGTACGGGGGGTAGATTATAGAAAGGGAAGGTGTTAGCACCATTTCTATCCATGGTTTTCCATGGGCTCTTAGGTACTTGCTCATCTTTTTAAAATTTCTTGTGTATGTGCTTTGTTTTTTTAAAAAGTTTGACTTCGTGATAACCCTTGTATCAGTCCTCAAAGGTGTGACGAAGTTTGTTTTGAAAGTTTGTTTGAAAAGTGTAAGTGTGAAAAGTTTTGATTTGAGCAAGCACCTACTAGCATCTACCTACTCGAAAAAAGATCGTTTCTATTCTCGTTTCCTTTAGACAGCGTTGTCCTACTATTGAGAAATAGGTAGCACCGTCGTTGGAGTTTGTAAGGGTCAATTCAAAAGGGACGTACGGTCACTAAAGTAATGTTAGGACGTCTTAGTAATAACCCTAGAGTCTTAAGATCATATTTGAGGCAACATTTCCGAGGCAACATTTCCGAGGAAACATTCGAACGGTTCACTTGATCTTTTTAGACAGGAGGGCAACCACTAAGACACCCTATACTTAATGATCGTTTACCGAAGGCAACCGAAGTGTGATTATACCCTAAGAGTAATATGTGCGAATGATCTGTTTTCAGTTATTTGTCTTTGCACATTAGGGTTTTCTATCTGTATTAAATTTGTCATGCATTCTTGTCATACAATCCTATTAGCATTCATCTAAACAGTTAAATATTTGCGGGAATTAAAAATGCGAGAAAGTAAATCTACGCTATTACAAGGCTTCGGGGAGGGGGATTAATTACACAGCCAAAAACCCGGGAAAAAGCGATAAGTAAAAAGACCTAGATTAAACTATTACAAACCATGAACAGTTACAAAAATATAGGCAAAAATAAATAACACGCGCGCGATGAATCGAATATGAAACAACTAGGGTTTTGACCCTCGCTTAAACCTAATTGCGATTGATTAAAAAAAGTTTTTTTTTTGTTATTTAAAAATAAAGAAATCCATAAAGAAAATCCTAATTCTAATTAATTTTAAATTAAGAAAAACAAATTAATTTATTCTAAAACCTATTTTTGTATTTTTATTTATTTGAAGAAAAAAAAAAGAGCAAAATAAAAATAAATTAAAAGTTTTAACCTAATTTCTATTGTGATTTTATTTATAAAAACAAATTACAATTTCCTAAGTTAAACAAAATTAAATTAATTTTGATAAAAAATACTAATCATAATTTTGTGAATTATTGATTTCACGCATCATCTTCTTCCTCCCAACCGTCGTTTTAGCCCAAGAGGATTTTACCTACGGACACTGCGCTGTAGCTACAAACCTATTCATCACAAAAATTCTCTACAAGCAATATAAATGAAATCCAAAGGTTCCAATCAACTCGTCTCATCCTCACGAGTATCATGGCACCAAAATCCAGACCCAATTTAGCATATCCTGCAAAGCCCTAAATAAGAACGCAAAACCCTAGTTATGGCAAATTCACATATAGTCATAAAAAATGCAATTGAGTACAGTGATTAGCTTGCAAACTCAATAAGGAACAAGAATATGCAATCAAAACGTGCAAATGATGCATAAATCAATAAAAATGAAAACGAGTTTTTAAGCTAACTGTGTGACTGCTACCACACGTTTCAGGATGTGGGAAGGCTTACTAGTGATTGGAACATGTTCCTGAGGCATCCAGCAATTGATTGGTATGGTTAGGATGGCTTGAGATGGCCTGCAACTTGGAATTTGATATGCAATTTTTCTTTGAAATTTTGCAATTGGTTCTGCCTCTTTCACGACTGCTCAACCTCCTCCCATGCCTTGGATCTCTTCTGTATATGTAATACAACATGTTAGGTCAACAAAAACGACCTCAATCTTGCCCATTATGAAGATTTGATTTGGTCTTTCATGGCATATGATATATTTCCAAACTTGCTTCAATTCAATCTTTTTCCACCCAAATTAGCCTTGAACGAATTGATTCTCAATTGCCAGCACATAAGATCTTCCTTCAATGCAAAAATCATCCCTAAAACACAATATATGATTTATTTGATTTTATTTGAGTTTTAGGTGAATAAAAATAAAAATAAATTAAATAAATAAAGCATGGAGGGTCCCATAGGTCGTGGACTATGTTAGGAATGAGACGCAAGCATAAAAAGTTGGGCCCATTTAGCAAAAAATGCAAATTTGAGCACATTTGACTTTTGGCAAATTTGCAAAAAAGGTCAACTTGGCCAATGCATAACTCTCTCAATTTTAACCCTAGAGAGGTGTTCTTGGACTTTTTAGAAAGATTAGGATGTTCTCTAAGCAACCTTTTTTGTATCATCTCAATTGAGTCTTCCATGTTCATGTATGAAGCTTTGACCCAAAAGGTGTTTTTGTTGACTTTTCAAAATGACCTATAATGTCAAAATTCATATCTTTTTGTGAGTGCATATTCTGAAATTGAGATATGTAGATGAATTGTAGGGAACTTCATCTTCTTAAAAATGAGCTTTGGATGGGTCATTTCTGATAAAGTATGAGAAAGTTATGCTTGGTCAAAGTTGAGTTGACTTTTCCTATAAAACCCTAATTTAGCAACTTTTGGGTTTTGATGAATTATGAGCAATCCTTGATGAATTATGATCAACCCTTGATCAAATGATGAATGATACTTCAAAATTAGTATGTTGACCAAAAATCTTGAAGTTTGACTGTATGTGGGCCACAGTTGACTTTTGACCTAGCATAGTCGATTTTTAGGCCTTTGAGCAATTGACTGGGCAAACTTCTTCTGCAAGGCTTGAAACTTGACATGGATGATCTTGAGAACATATTAGGACAATGGTGATAATTTGGGATCCTTTGGACTCAAGCATCTTGTTGCAAAATGAAATCCTAATTTGAATTAGACTGCCTTAGGAGAGAGTTTGTCTGGTCAACTCTTGAACTTCCTTGAGCAATTTGAGGACTTCACTTGACATGTATTGAGAAATATGGGAGGGAAAATTTTGGGGTACAACATCTTCCCTTGTTCAATCTTCTTAAACCTGAGGATGTATATTGGCTCGTCTTCCTTTCGTGATCTGAAGGTGGAAGATGATTGAACACTAGAGTGCCCAGAAATTTGCACTCGCATGAAGTGATACTTGATTTTTGATATCGGGAATGGGCTTATAGATGCCATTTGGAAGTTGATGACGGAAGATGGGCTTAAAGACGCCATCCGAAGAGGTTTCGATCACATAAGAGATTCCTTTGCGAGATCATGTATACCTGTTGTTGAGGAGGACTTCGCTGAGGAATGCTGGTCTCTGTCTTGAGAGAAATAGAGTTTTAGGAGCTTCAGTTGTCCGTTACTCTAATGGGGACTAATTCCGGTTTGGGAAGCGGAAGTGAACTATGTGTTTGGTCGGGGTATATGTCGTACCGTGAATTTCTGGGGAAATGTGAAATCAAATGTGTTTGATCGGGGTCCCGGTCTTACAGTGTTATGGACTGCTATCTGGGGATAAGAGAGGGAGAACCCGGATAGTAAGGTTATGATAAGAAACCTGGATAGTAGGGTTGCTTCGATATGAAAGCCTGGGTAGTAGGGCTGTGAGAAGGAACCTGGATAGTATGGTTACTTGGATATGGAAGCCTGGATAGTAGGGTTGTGAGAAGGAACCTGGATAGTAGGGTTACTTCGATATGGAAGCCTGGATAGTAGGGCTATGAGAAGGAACCTGGATAGTAGGGTTACTTCGATATGAAAGCCTGGATAGTAGGGATGTGAGAAGGAACCTGGATAGTAGGGTTACTTCGATATGAATGCCTGAATAGTAGGGTTGTAAGAAGGAACCTGGATAGTTGGGTTACTTCGATATGAAAGCCTAGATAGTGTGGCTGTGAGAGGGAACCTGGATAGTAGGGTTACTTCGATATGAAAGCCTGGATAGTAGGGTTACTTCGATATGAAAGCCTGGATAGTAGGGTTACTTCGATATGAAAGCCTGGATAGCAGGGTTGTGAGAAGAAACCTAGATGGTAGGGTTACTTCAATATAAAAGCCTGGATAGCAGGGCTGTAAGAAGAAACCTGGATGGTAGGGTTACTTCGATATGGATGCCTGGATAGCAGGGCTGTGAGAAGAAACATGGATGGTAGGGTTACTTCGATATGGAAGCCTGGATAGCAGGGTTGTGAGAAGAAACCTGGATGGTAGGGTTACTTCGATACGAAAGCCTGGATAGTAGGGCTACAGGAACCTGGATGAGGTTGCATTTATTGCCGATGATTACTTTGTTTAGCTTCGAGTGTTGATCATGTACCTGTTGGAAATTATTGATAATAACTGTCTTTCATGAAAGAAATGCAGGGTTAGTTATGTGCGATGCATGAGATGCATTGTATGATGACGTTCTCAAAATAAATGAGACTATGTTATATGTGATGTATGCACACGTCATGATGTATGAACATGAAATGTCGGTGTAATAATCTAAGTCCGAGAAAATAAATCCCTTACTGCTGTTTGGAGAGTATGAGAAATGGTATTCTTGACTGCTGTAGCAACCATAGTTCCTCTACTTCTGTTGGGGATGGTGAATAGAGGTGACTAGCTGGGGATTCGCCCCTTGGCTGGTAAATATTCTGCCGGACGAGACTCTGTCTGAGGATAACTCTGCAGGGAATAACTCTGTTGGAGAGGAGATACTCTGTTGATAGATCTCCAATTTGGAGAAATAAACTCAGCTGGGGACGAGTTTCCGTTGCTGGTGATAATGAATTCTTGTTGTGTTTCTTCCTGTGAGAGAAATAACTCTGCTTTGGGGAAAAATTTACTGACTCGCTCGCGATTGTGAATCTTAACGGGAGAGTCATGTCCTGCTCGGGGAAGTTGACATCACTGTCTTTTAATATTTCTTACTCTGTGGGGAGTGTATGTACCATTACTCATGTTCCCAAGCTAACTCTATCCCAATACCTAATGGGCAGAATAACTATAAGGTTTGGGCACTTCTTGTCTTCCCTGCTCCTGGGATTACGAGTAATTGTCTTTTGTTTCTCATGTAAATATTTATGAGCAGCAATTATTTTCAAATGCATATATCAAAAATGAATCATTGGACGTTCTTGTAGAACAAAACAGAAAAAGAAAAACAAGTTAAAATTTCTTGTGAAAAGGACTTGTATTGATTTTGAAGTTGGCCTGTAATAGGCGTTTTGTACAAGAAGTTGATGTCCTAGTAAGAGAACTCCGCTGAAAGATAGAAATTACAATTTGTGTAAATGAAAGAAAAATAGCTATGTGGAACGATCCCATCGGGTTTCAACTATGCTATTGCCTTTATATCTTCAAGCGTCTCATCACTTTGTTGCTTGGTCGAAGGTTGATCAGATTGATTGGCGTTGTCCGAGCTTGGTAGTTGATATCGACGTCTAGCCACAAGATGATCCAATGAGACATAGTGTTACACTTCAATCCCTAATTTTTGCCTGGACCTCCCTTTCGGGTTTTCAGTCCACCGGGGTACCCTTTTTTTCCCAAGTCACCTTTTCAGGTTTTCGACTTGTCGGGTGTATAATTTTTTTTCCATTTTCATCACTTACTTTTTCCCGAACCCTTTTGGTTCGCCGGGAAGCCCTAATGTTTGCCTAGGCCAGTCAACCTAGTGGGTATTTGATTATGCGTAGTATCTTTTCACTATGTCTGCATTGACAGGGTGAGGAAGGTCGTCACCATCCATGATGGTTAGAATCATAGCTCCTCCCGAGAAAATGTTCTTAACCACAAATGGCCCTTAGTATGTAGGGGTCCATTTTCCCCTGGGATCACCTTGCGGTAGTATGATACGTTTGATCACTAGATCCCCAACCTGATATTCTTGACGTCTGACTTTCTTGTTAAAAGCCCTGATCATTCGCTTTTGATACGTCTGACCATGACAGATAGCAGTAAGTCTTTTTTCATCGATTAGATTCACCTGATCAAGTCGGTTTTGGATCCAGTCATCTTCGTTCAAACCCGCATCCTTCATAATTCTGAGAGAGGGTATCTGGACCTCGATGGGTAGGACTGCCTCCATGCCATACACCAAAGAATAGGGCGTTGCCCCTGTCGATGTCCATGCTGAGGTACGGTACCCATAAAGAGCGAATTGTAACATCTCGTGCCAGTCTTTGTATGTCACCGTCATCTTCTGCACAATCTTCTTGATGTTCTTGTTAGCTGCTTCAACAACCCCATTCATCTTCGGCCGGTAGGGAGAAGAGTTATGATGTTGAATCTTAAACTGTTTACAGAGCTTGGCGATCATCGCGTTATTGAGATTTGTACCATTGTCAGTAATAATCCTCTCTGGTATGCCATATCGACAGATCAGATTGGGTCGAATAAATCGCGCCATGATGTTCTAGGTTATTGTAGCAAACAGAGATGCCTCAACCCACTTCGTAAAGTAATCAATGGCTACCAGAATGAAGCGATGCCCGTTAGACGCAGTAGGTCTGATCTCGCCGATCATGTCGATGGCCCACATTGCAAAGGGCCAAGGAGTTGTCAGAACATTCAGGGGAACCAGAGGTACATGCACCTTATCAGCATAGACTTGGCACTTATGACAGGTTCGAGAGTGTTGATGACAATCGGCTTCCATAGTGGACCAGTAATATCCAGCCCGTAGGATCTTCTTAGCCATGGTATGTCCACTGGAATGAGTTCCGAAGGTACCTTCATGTAACTCTGCCATGATCCTTTCTTCCTCGCACTTGTCTACACATCGCAGTAAGGTTGAATCATGGTTACGCTTATAGAGGATTCCATTACTGATGAAGAACTTTGCAGCAAACCTTCTCAGAAACTTCTTATCATTAATAGATGCCCCCTAGGGGTATTATTGAACCTCAAGATATCTCTTTACCTCGTAAAACCAGGGTTTATCTGCTACCTCTTCAGTCTCGATATCACAGCAATGTGCGGGTTCGTACAACCTCTCAATGGTAATCTGGGGAGCCTCATTGTCCCACCTGACTTTGAACATAGAAGACATGGTAGCTAGCGCGTCCACCAACTGATTCTCCTCTCTTGGGAAGTGTTCAAAGGTTATCTCCTCAAAGTGTGGGAGCAACGTCAATACATACTCTTTGTAAGGAATAGGATTCGGGTGCTTTGTATCCCACTCACCTTTGATATGACTTATCACCATAGCAGAATCTCTGAATACACTCAAGAACTTAATCCCCGGGTCAATAGCAGCTCGAAGATCCATGATACATGCTTCATACTCTGCCATATTGTTGGTGCAGTTAAAACATAATCGGGCGGTGAACGGAGTATGACAGCCCTCAGGAAATATAATTACAGTGCCAATGCCATTACCTAATGCATTCTAGGATCCATCAAAATACATAGACCATCGGGATCCCTCCTCGGGTCCTTCATCTAGTCCAGGTTCTTCGCAGTCAGTTACCAACATGATGTTCTCATCCGGGAACTCGAAATTCATGGACTGGTAGTCATCCACGGCCTGATGCGCCAAATGATTTGCCAATACACTCCCCTTGATTGCTTTCTGGGTTGTGTATTGGATGTCGTACTCGGTTAAGATCATCTGCCATCTTGCTATTCTTCCGGACAAGGCGGGCTTCTCAAAAATATACTTGATTGGATCCATCTTTGATATCAATAAGGTAGCGTGAGTCAGCATATACTGTCTCAGCCGACGAGCAGCCCATGCCAAAGCGCAGCAAGTTTTCTCGAGCAATGAGTATCAGGTCTCATAGTCGATAAACTTTTTGCTAAGGTAGTAAATGGCGTGCTCTTTTCGGCCAGACTCGTCGTGCTTCCCCAACACACACCCCATTGAATTGTCCTGCACTTTCAAGTATAATATCAAAGGTCTTCCTTCAACCAGAGGCATCAAAATTGGTGGTTCTTGAAGGTATTCTTTGATTCTTTCAAAAGCAGTCTGGCACTCATCATTCCACTTTACCACTTGATCTTTCTTCAACAGCTTAAAGATTGGCTCACAAGTAGCAGCCAGATGTGAAATGAACCTTGCGATGTAATTCAGACGTCCCAAGAAACCTCTGACTTCTTTTTCTGTGCGGGGTACCGACATCTCTTGTATGGCCTTTACCTTTGCGGGGTCCACCTGAATACCTTTGTCACTGACAACAAAACCCAGAAGCTTACCATACCTTACCCCGAAGGTACACTTGTTAGGATTCAACATTATCTTGTACATCTTCAACCTGTCAAACAGTTTCTGGAGATGATCTAGGTGATCTTCCTGATTCTGGGACCTGGCTATCATGTCATCAACATAAACCTCGATCTCGTGGTGAATCATATCGTGGAACAAAGCGACCATGGCCCGCTGATAAGTTTCCCCAACATTCTTCAACCCAAAAGGCATTACCTTGTAACAGAAGGTGCCCCACTGTGTAATGAAGGTTGTCTTCTCCATGTCCTCAGGAGCCATCTTGATCTGGTTGTAGCCAGAAAAACCATCCATGAAGAAGAAGATCTTATGATGCGCGGTGTTGTCGATCAGAACATCGATATGAGGAAGTGGGAAGTCATCCTTGGGGCTTGCCCTATTCAGATCTCTATAGTCCACACACATATGTACCTTACCGTCCTTCTTAGGTACCGGAACGACATTGGCAACCCACTGCAGATAGGAAGTGACAGCTAAGAACCCTACGTCGAACGGTTTCATGACTTCTGCCTTGATTTTCTCTGACATTTTGGGGCGCATACGGAGAACCTTCTGCTTTACCGGAGGGTAGTCTTCTTTAGTCGGCAGGCGGTGTACCACAATATCAGTGTCTAAACCAGGCATGTCTTTATAGGACCGGGCGAAGATCTCAACATAGTCGTGTAGCATCTGTATTAACCGTTGTTTGACATTAGGCTCCAGATTCGCACCTATCTTAACCTCTTTCCTGTCTTCCTCTGTACCCAAATTCACTGAATCAACTGTCTCTTCATGAGGCTGTATGGCCCTCTCTTCCTGCTGTAATAGTCTAGCAAGTTCTCCAGGCACCTCACAATCATCCTCACCTTCGTCCTCGGCTTGGTTGATCGGATTTTCGAAGTCATAACTGGCAGTAGTAGAGTCGTTATCAATGGGATCCAGAGTGGATATGGATCTGCAGTATGATACGTGTGTATGTTAGAAAAATAGTTGTTTTGATAAAGTGGGAAACAGAAAAGAAAAACAAAGAGCGCAAAATTTTTATGCAAGAAACGTCCAATGCTTTATTAATGATATATGAAATGACAAATAATAAGCCCTCACAAACAAAGCCAAAGTGCCTCGGGCAAGGCACGGGGCCGTAAAGTTTCAAACTTGTTTATTACAAAACTTAAAACAAAAGTCAATTACTGTGGAATAAAAGAAACAGGTATGAAGTCCTTCTCCGTCCAGTTATTTAGTCCACTGTTGTTCGTTGGGTAGATCCAGCTGTCAACATCTGGGTTATCATCATCAGGATCTTCTGTGGCATAGACAACCTCAATAGCATTGATTCCCGAGCCATGCTTGGGCATGGGTGTAGTTATGACGTTGGGCTTCTCCGGAGCATCAAACTCAATCTCTTTGGCTTCGATCAAGTCCTGCACCTTATTTTTCAGGGGCCAACATTCGTTCGTATCATGACCCGGACTTTCAGAGTGATAAGCGTAGCAGGCATTCGGGTTATAGCGGGGAGATGTGGTGTTGGGGGTTCTTCGGGGCTTCTCTCAGAGTTACCATATTGGTCTTCAACAATTGTGGTAAAATTTGAGACAGGGTCATATTGAGCTGGGTGAACTGCCTCTGTGGTCTTTCTGCTCTTTGTTGATTGTTGCATTGTGGAGCAACTGCGGGTCTTGATATCACTACAGCATTTACCATTTGACAGTGTTCAAATCTGCTTTGGCCCCTCGGGCTATAGAATGTGCTAGCTTCTTTCTTACCAGTGAAAGGCTTCTTTGCTGAACTTGACGAAGCATCCTTCTGTATTTTACCACTTTGAATGCCAGCTTCCACTCTTTCTCCAGTAAAAATCAACTCAGTGAAACCAGATGAAGAGCTTCTGATCAAGTGATTGAAAAATGGACCAGATAGCGTCCCTAGAAACATGTCAACCAACTCCCTATCAGACAAAGGGGGTTGGACTCTTCCAGCCAAGTCTCTCCACTTTTGAGAATAGTCCTTAAGACCTTCACTTGCACCCATGGACATACCCTAGAGTTGAGTACGAGTTGGAGCAAGGTCGGTGTTGTACTGATACTGCCTGTAGAAAGCAGCAGTAAGATCTTCCCAGTTTCGGACATTGGCTCCTTCCAACTGGTAGAACCATTCAAGTTGAGTCCCTAACAGATTATCTTGAAAGAAATGCATCCACAAATTTCTATCAACAGTGTGGGGTTGGATTTTCCTGACATACGAGCGGAGATGGAGTTTTGGACAAGATACTCCATCGTACTTGGCGAAAACCAGAGCTTTGAACTTATGAGGGATGACCACTCCCCATACCAGCCCCAATTCTCTGAAATCCAAACCAGGTATTTTCTGAATTTCCATAGAACTCAGTCGGTCTTCTAGCTGCTTGTACCTATCCTCAGCAGGAGGATATTGCTCATCGTCGTAATATGTATCATTATCAGAAACTACAGGGCTAGGGTCCTTTGCCCTTTCTTGGTTCTCCCCGTCCTTGGATGAGGAGGTCAAATCAGCTGGTCGTCTCAACCTTTCTCTGAATCTTCTACCCATGTTCAGAATACTGACCTTCTTTTTCTTCTTCTTCTCTTTCAGAATAAGGGTCTTCAGATCCTCTTGCCCTTTAGCCAGACTTATGAACATTTGTTGGAATTGGGCGTTCTGTGCCTGAAGATCTTTGATGGCTTGATCGGAAGACACTTCTGCTGAAATAAACAGCGAAGAAGATGAGAAACCTGTAATGGTACCTGTAATGGTGTGCATGATAATGGGATGCGCATCTAATGATTTCAAAGACTTTGGGAAATTTAAATTTGCAAACTAAAAACAAACAAAACTTTATTAGCTTAAACTTTGAAAGGTTCAACAATGCCTTTAAGGCGTTACAAAGAAGTAAATAAAACAAAATCTAAAACTAGAAAAAGCAAAATCAACAGTCCCATGGTCGCTTCCTCTTTGTACTGATGTAGTCATTGATTACTCTTTCTTCCTCGAGCTACCTGGTGAGCTTCAAGATCTTCCTTTCTTGCTCATGGTACTGTTCCCGGTAAGTATCCCGCTCATTCTTCAGCTGAATCCAAAACCTCTGCAACTCCCCAAGATCAGTGGGCATGTAAGGATAGAGAACCGTGTAAAGAATGACTTCTTCATTAGTGGGCTCCATAATCACTGGTAATACGGCCTCATAGGTCATCCCAAGCTTCTGGGCACGAGCTCGGACCCATTGGAGGTAAGGCTGCATAGGAAGGGAAGTCTTTGGTCCCAACTCTTGGGGGTCATATCTGTTCACCATGCCCCAATCTCGTATAAACCTCCGGTGATGCTCCTTAACATCCTCCTTATAGTCAAATACAATGTCCTCAAGAAGTAACTTATGGGAACCATCTCTCCGGGCACGACCAAATTGTTGCAACGCTAGGCAAGGATTGTAAGTTATACCCCCTCTGATTCCAAGCAATGGGACATTAGGGTATCCCCCACAACGGTCAATAACAACAGTGTCTTCCATAGCCCGGGAACACCAAAGAATATCTGTATGAGCAAGTGACATTATTTTGTAGGACCAACCCAAACCTTCTTCGTTCTTCCGCACAGACTTAGGGAGGTGAGAAATAAACAACCTTTACAGCAACGGCATGCAACACATAAGAGTTCCTCTTCTCCTCATAGTACGGGTGTGGAGAGCATGCAAGATATCTCCCAGCAAGGTAGGCACGTGGTTGCGAGAAAGGAAAATCTTGAAAGCATTCACATCTACAAAGGAATCCGGATTCGGGAAGAGAACCAAACCATAGATAAGAGAGCCAAGACATCTTCAAAAGCTTGAAAATCCAAATCATCCCAGAATAGCTGAGCCTGGTCCATCAGAAATTTGGCTAGAAAACCTTCGACCCCGCTTCGTGTTTCCCAATTGGACACTACATCAGCCCGTTTCAAATGCAGAGCTGAGGCAATGTCTTCTGGTCTAGGAACTTCTTCCATACCTGTGAAGGGTACCTGTTCAAGGATGGATATTCCCAATAGATGAGAGAACTCTTCCAAGGTGGGTACCAGCTAGTAATCTGGAAATGTGAAGCAATGATGCGCGGGATCAAAGAACTTAAATAGTATGCTCATCATCTGCTCATCAAGATTTGAAGTAATCAGGCTGAGAAGTTGACCGTGTCTCTTAACGAACATAGAAGTCTCAGAAACTCTTGAGGCTAGCTCTTTAAGTTGGGCAGGTATTTGCACAAAGTTGACTCGGATGGTATTTCTACACACGGAAGCCATGATCTGCAAAACAGAACAAAGATAAATTCTCTTAGTCTTTGAAATGGTTAGTGTAATGAAGTATGAATGCCATGTTATGATGCATGATGTCATGATAAACCACAGGTATAGCAAACAAAGATATTGCAAACACAGTCAAATCACACAAAGCCCTTAGGTTTAAGGCTTGCATGAGGTCAAAGGTAATTCCCTCTTGAAGTTAAGTTGGTTCAAACCTGTCCTAGAAAAAGTAACCGGGTTCTAGAGGATCTCAATATCACTGACCATCGGTCATGGTTTCAGCTCACACAATCTTTTCTTGTGGCCGGAACTATCTCGAGAGTATGGTCTCAATGAGTGTAGCATCGAGTATCAACCAATTCTCAGCTTTACACTGAGGCCTGCTATCTCACTACTTTCTAATGGCCAAGTTGGGCGATTAAAGGTTCTAAGGTCATTTGATGCTTAACGACACCATGCAGTGGCCCCGTATTCTCCTCGTTTCTCCACAAGGGATACTGGTACCAACCGATGTGCCACATCAATGTAGCTACTACTTCAACCGTATCGGTCTACGCTATACAGTTCCCTCACAGTCTATTGCTACTTACCTAAAAGGTATCCCCAGATTCGGGTTAGGATCTATAGTTACCCCAAACAAAACCCTTAAAAGTAAAGCAAACAAAGCAAACAAGAGAAGCAATTATGATGAACTAGATCCTAAGGTATACCTCACTTATTTTCTCCCCAGCAGAGTCGCCAGTTCTGTGATACGGTGGAAGAACCGACTGTTAATACTGGTTTGTGTTTTTTTGTTTGCAAATGTCGCGGTAAGCAAGAGTCTCCATCGACTTTTATTTCATCCAATCGGAAAGGAAAAAAGTACAGAAAAAATCCTTTTTCGAGATATTCTGAGTACGGGGGGTAGTTTATAGAAAGGGAAGGTGTTAGCACCCTTTCTATCCATTGTTTTCCATGGGCTCTTAGGTACTTTCTCATCTTTTTAAAATTGCTTGTGTATGTGCTTTGTTTTTTTGAAAAGTTTGACTTCGTGATAACCCTTGTATCAGTCCTCAAAGGTGTGACGAAGTTTGTTTTGAAAGTTTGTTTTGAAAGTTTGTTTGAAAAGTGTAAGTGTGAAAAGTTTTGATTTGAGCAAGAACCTACTAGCATCTACCTACTCGAAAAAAGATCGTTTCTATTCTCGTTTCCTTTAGACAGCGCTATCCTACTATTGAGAAATAGGTAGCACCATCGTTGGAGTTTGTAAGGGTCAATTCGAAAGGGACGTACGTCACTAAAGTAATGTTAGGACGTCTTAGTAATAACCCTAGAGTCTTAAGATCATATTTGAGGCAACATTTCTGAGGCAGCATTCGAACGGGACACTTGATCTTTTTAGACAGGAGGGAAACCACTAAGACACCCTATACTTAATGATCGTTTACCGAAGGCAACCGAAGTGTGAGTATACCCTAAGAGTGATATGTGCGAGTGATCTGTTTTCAGTTATTTGTCTTTGCACATTAGGGTTTTCTAACTGTATTAAATTTGTCATGCATTCTTGTCATACAATCCTATTAGCATTCATCTAAACAGTTAAATAGTTGCGGGAATTAAAAATGCGAGAAAGTAAATCTACGCTATTACAAGGCTTCGGGGAGGGGGATTAATTACACAGCCAAAAACCCAGGAAAAAGCGATAAGTAAAAAGACCTAGATTAAACTATTACAAACCATGAACAGTTACAAAAATATAGGCAAAAATAAATAACACATGCGCGGTGAATCGAATATGAAACAACTAGGGTTTTGACCCTCGTTTAAACCTAATTGCGATTGATTAAAAAAAATTGTTATTTAAAAATAAAGAAATCCATAAAGAAAATCCTAATTCTAATTAATTTTAAATTAAGAAAAACAAATTAATTTATTCTAAAACCTATTTTTGTATTTTTATTTATTTGAAAAAAAAAAAAGAGCAAAATCAATATAAATTAAAAGTTTTAACCTAATTTCTATTGTGATTTTATTTATGAAAACAAATTACAATTTCCTAAGTTAAACTAAATTAAATCAATTTTGATAAAAAAAAGACTAATCCTAATTTTGTGAATTATTGATTTCATGACTTTTATGAAAAATAATTAATTTGTGAATTAAAGAAAATAAAAACAAATATTGAAAGATTTAAATAAACTAAAAGAAAAGGAAGGAATAATGGGTATGTATTAGCAATTATGACGGGTGTGCTGTTGAGATTCTGAGCCCAAAAGATCCAGGCCTGTTTGACTTTGCCTAATTCAGTGTGGCTGTTGACTTGAGGCGTATGGTGGTCCTCCAAGGGTGGCACGTTGATCTGGGCCAGAGATGCGTTTGATGGCCAGGTGTTGAGGGTACATGGTGGATGCTGGAGGCTGCAGTGTACCTGAATTCCTGAAACAAAATAATATGAACAAATTTTGGGACCTGGGGATCGAACCCAGATCCTTATGCCCAACACCAAACACGCCCAACCATCTGTACCACGCGCTTCATCTGTCCATATAATGACAATAATGCGTAATATATAAAACAAGCCAGTTAATTGAAAAAAATGCGCTAAATTTCAAATCACCCAACCAGGAAGTGACACGCATCATCTTCTTCCTCCCAACCGTCGTTTTAGCCCAAGAGGTTTTTACCTACGGACACTGCGTTGTAGCTACAAACCTGTTCATCACAAAAATTCTCTACAAGCAATATAAATGAAATCCAAAGGTGCCAATAAACTTGTCTCATCCTCACGAGTATCATGGCACCAAAATCCAGACCCAATTTAGCCTATCCTGCAAAGCCCTAAACAAGAACGCAAAACCCTAGTTATGGAAAATTCACATATAGTCATAAAAAAATGCAATTGAATATAGTGATTAGCTTGCAAACTCAATAAGGAACAAGAATATGCAATCAAAATTTGCAAATGATGCATAAATCAATAAAAACGAAAATGAGTTTTTAAGCTAACCGTGTGACTACTACCACGCATTTCGCGACGTGGGAAGGCTTGCTAGTGATTGGAACATGTTCCTGAGGCGTCCAGCAATTTATTGGTATCGTTAGGATGGCTTGATATGGCCTGCAACTTGGAATTTGATCTGCACTTTTTCTTTAAAATTTTGCAATTGGTTCTTCCTCTTTCACGACTGCTCAACCTCCTCCCATGCCTTGGATCTCTTATGTATATGTAATACAACATGTTAGGTCAACAAAAACGACCTCAATCTTGCCCATTATGAAGATTTGATTTGGTATTTCATGGCATATGATATCTTTCCAAACTTGCCTCAATTCAATCCTTTTCCACCAAAATTAGCCTTGCATGAATTGATTCTCCATTGGCAGCACATAAGATCTTCCTTCAATGCAAAAATCATCCCTAAAACACAATATATGATTTATTTAGATTTATATGAATTTTAGGTGAATAAAAATCAAAATAAATTAAATAAATAAATAAATAAATAAAGCATGGAGGGTCCCATAAGTCGTGGACTATGTTAAGAATGAGATGCAAGCATAAAAAGTTGGGCCCATTTAGCAAAAAATGCAAATTTGAGCACATTTCACTTTTGGCAAATTTACAAAAAAGGTCAACTTGGCCAATGCATAACTCTCTCAATTCTGACCCTAGAGAGGTATTCTTGGACTTTTTAGAAAGCTTAGGATGTCCTCTAAGCAACCCTTTTTCCTCATCTCAATTGATTCTTCCATGTTCATGTATGAAGCTTTGACCCAAAAGGTGTTTTTGTTGACTTTTCAAAATGACCTATAATGTCAAAATTCATATCTTTTTGTGAGTGCATATTTTGAACTTGGGAGCTGAAGATGAATTCTAGGGAATTGCATCCTCTTCAAAATGAGCTTTTGGATGGGTCATTTATGATAAAGTATGAGAAATTTATGCTTGGTCAAAGTTGAGTTGACTTTTCCTGTAAAACCCTAATTTTGCAACTTTTGGGTTTTGATGAATTGTGAGCAATCCTTGATGAATCATGATCAACCCTTGATAAAATGATGAATTATACTTAAAAATGAGGATGTTGACCAAAAATCTTGAAGTTTGACTGTATGTGGGTCACAGTTGACTTTTGACCTAGCACAATCGATTTTTAGGCCTTTGAGCAATTGACTGAGCAAACTTCTTCTGCAAGGCTTGAAACTTGACATGAATGATCTTGAGAACATATTAGGAAAATGGTGAGCATTTGGGGTCCTTTGGACTCAAGCATATTGATGCAAAATGAAACCCTAATTTGAAGTAGACTGCCTTAGGAGAGAGTTTGTCTGGTCAACTCTTGAACTTCCTTGAGCAATTTGAGGACCTCACTTGACATGTATTGAGAAATATGGGAGGGAAAATTTTGGGGTACAACACCAAGAAATTGAGTTCTTGCTCGTGTTCTTCAAGCTTACCAAAGAGTGCACTGAGATCAAGTGTTTCAATATTATTAGCTTCCTTGATCACGGTGGCCTTAGGTTGCCAACACCTAGTAATAAATCTCAAAACTTTATTAGTAGCAATAGAATTAGAAATAAGATTACCTAGTAAGTTCAAATGATTAATAATATGAGAGAATCTGTTTTGCATTTCCGCAATGGTTTCACCATTTTTCATGCGAAAGAGTTCAAACTCTTGAGTGAGTGTATTAATCCTAGATTTTTTGATCTCATTAGTTCCCTCATGGGAAACTTGTAGAGTCTCCTACATAGCCTTAGCGGTTTGAAAATGGGAAATCTGATAGAACTCATCGACAACAAGGGCAGATACAGTGATGTTCTTAGCTTTCCAATCGTAGGAGCACTTTTTATTATCATTCTCATCCCATAGACTTTCCAGCTTATGCATAGGAATACCATCAACAACATATGTCACCATTGTTGGACCATTTTGAATGGCTTCTCAAACACTTTTGTCATATGATTTTATTTGAATTTGCATACAAGTTTTCCAATAAGTATAATTTTCTCCCGTGAAAATTGGAGCTCTCTTATGAACCCCCTTAGGTTCATAAGTCATTTTCTAAAGAGTGTTCTTAATCCGTAATCAACCGGGCTCTTGATTCCACTTATTAGATGACGGCACGTATCTAGTGGGGGTGAATAGAGGCGCCAAAAATTTATTCTAGGCACAAATCTAGAATTTAATTATTTTCAAAACTTTTTGATATGGAAGCAATTAACTGATAAGTCGTCTAAAAAAACAACTTATTAGAAACTCGATTATACAAATTATGAAAGATAAATCTTTGAGATAAAATTGAGTAATTGATCAATACAAACTCAAATCAACAATGCACTTATTTATTGTTTGAACACAATCACTTTGCAATTCTATTTACAAGGCTAAATAATCAAAGAACTAACTTGATCCTTTTATCAAACACTTGGCGTGCAAGTGAATTTTCAGAATTTCTCTTTGAGTAGTGTTGATATACAAAACCACTTATAATCAAAATTGATTATAAGTTATATCCACACCTACTTCAAAAGAAATTTTTGAGAGAAAAATTCTTACAATTAAATTACTATCACAATGCTATTTGATAAAAATATTAATGAAATTGAAAGCAACTAAAAGCGGAAAAGTAAAACACAAAAGGAATTTGTCTACACAGTGTCCCATTGTCATCCTCACGTGTGAGTGTGACTACGCCTAATTCCAATGGAACCAGGACAATTCTTATATGAAAAATGTTTAATACAATGGAAGAGTTAGAAACAACAATACCAAAATTCTCCAATTTGGTGTTGATGCTCCTTCTTCCAACCTTTGATCTTAAGCAAGACCAAATTAACTGATAGATGCAGCCTATTCGCCACTTAAGCTACTTCCTTAAAAGGATTTCAAACACCCCAAGGTTCCTTGCAAAGATTTCAAACACTCCAAGGGATTTTTCACTCGATTAAATCCGATTGCACACTATCAACACAAGATCAATGATTCTATTATCTAATTCCCGCTACTTCCTTAAAAAGATTTCAACCAATCTAAGGTTCCTTGAGAATATTTCAAACACTCCAAGGGATTTTTCACATGGATGATTCCTTCTCGCACGATCTTGCACGAAAACCCCCAATTCAACAAATGATGTTGGAGCACAAACCCGATGGTTTTTCCGCATGAAAACCCCTACAAGAACTCAACCCAAACCAATTGGAAATCTTCAATTCTTCGTCTAGATGTCACCCTGATGGAACATCATGATAATGTAATATTGGTGTGTATGTACAGATTGGAAGGTTGAATATGAAGAGAAAAAGTAGGCTAATTCTATGGTACATCAAGTTAGAAATGATGCATGAATGGGTATTTATAGTTTGGAAAAGTTTAGGGTAAAAAGGACAAATTTGGAAAAAAAGAAAATGAAAATTTAATCAAAAAAAAATTTATGTGTCTACCTCAAAATCGTATGTGTCGACACATGCTTTATAAAAAGGCTGCATGTGTCAACCTGAAGGACTCTATGTGTCGACCTGAGAAAGTCAGTAGCTACAGGCTTCAAAATATGAGTAATTGCGTCAACCTGAAAAATGGATGTGTCGACACATAAAATAAGAATTTATGCAATTTCAGAAATCTTTTAGTATGTGTCAACCTATATGATGCATGTGTCGACCTGTGACTTACAGAAGCTCACAGGCTTTAAAATGAAGTTACATGTGTCGAACTGAAACTCAGATGTGTCGACACATGCAAGGCAAGAACGTGTGTGATACGGTGGGAGAACTGACTTGGCTGTTTTGCGTTTGTATTCGCAAATGTTATAGTTTAGCAAGAGTCACAACCGACTTTTCTTTTATCCAATAAGGAAAGGTGAAAAAGCACAGGAAATACCTTTAGAGATTTTTTCTTGAGTTCGGGGGGTAGATTATGAAAAGGGAAGGTATTAGCACCCTTTTCATCCATGGTTTTCCATGGGCTCTTAGTTACTTGTTAGATCACTTGCTTTTGTTTGAATGTGCTTGTGGGTTTTGAAAGTATTTTGAAAATGTCTTTGTAATGGTTCTGGTCTTTATAAGAACGCGTACAAAGTGTTTATTTGGAAAATAGTTCAAAGATGTGTTTGTAAAATGTGTTTTGTGAAAGTGATTTTGAAGGTGATTTTGAAAAGGTGTATTTATAATGGTTCTCGTCTCTATAAGAACGCGTACAAAGTGTTGTCTTTTGAAAATGTTTCAAAATGAGAGTGTTGGTGTAAAAAAATGTTTTTGTTGTGAGCAAGCGAGCAACTAGGAGCAAATCTACCCACTCAAAAGGTCTTAGATGTTCTTTTTCTCCTCCTTTAGATGTTGCTATTTTACCATTGAGTTGGTAAGAAGCCCCATCGTTGGATGTGAAGGGACGGACGTTGGGACATTTTTATAGTCATAGAAGGCAACTTATGGGACGTTTTAGCAATGTCGTTTTAGGGACTAGATCGTTTACCGGAGGAAACATCGAGGGTCATCGAGGGACTACGATCTTTTATCGAGGGTCTTTTGCTAAAACGCCCATGTTCGAGGGACATGACTATTTTTCTGATAGGCAGCAAAGTGAGATTACCCTAAGGGTGAGTGAGTGTAAAGTGTGTTTGATTGCATGCATTTAGTATTGCTTTTTAGGTTGTCTATTTGTTGTTTTCATGTCTTGCCATACACACCTTAATTACTAGCATTCACACTTGAAAGCGATAAATTGCGGAAATGTAAAGTCCTACACTATTGCAATATTTTAGGGATGGGGCTACATATTTACTAATGGGGATTGCAAATAAAATTAAATCCTAAGTTACTATTACAACCATATTGAATGGATAAGAATGTACAAGGAAATGTGAAATGAACTTGTTTAGAAAATGGTTTTTGTCTTAAAAAATAAATTAATTAGTAAAAGGAAAATATTTTTATGTCCTTTTTTATGTTGATAAAAAAAGTATTAATATTAAAAGTGATAAAAAGGGAAAATAAATGAAAGATAGAAATAGCGTGTTGCTGCAAGAAAAACAACAAGGATCAGAAGTTCTAAAAGCCAGACACGTGGTAACTCAGAAAGAAACGTTGGTGGGCATCAGAAGTTCTGATTGGTAAACTCTGAGGTCCTGCAAGAAACGTTAGAGGGAAAACACGGAAGTTATGGGTGGTATTCAGACAGTGAGCCAAAAGTCAGAAGCTCTGCGTTACGCTAAAACAGTGAGTAAGCATAAAAAATTTAGCGTATTGTCAGCATGTGAAAATCAGAAACTCTGAGTGTTTAAAACAGCGAGTGGAAGTATCAGAAGTTCAGTGTGCTTAACAATAAGGAAAACTCAAGAGTTATGTGCTATGCTAAACAGTGAGTGAGCCTCAGAAGTTCTATGTGTTAAATAAGTGAGTGAATCATAGAAGTTCTGTGTGTTAAATGAGTGAGTGGAAACATCAGAAACTTTGTGTCATATTTCAACTCTTTTCTCATATTAATCAACCATCAGCAGCTTATTCAGCTCTTAATCAAACCACAAATCAGAAGGATAAGAGCACAACAGTTTATAGAAGTTCTAATCCTACTCCTAAGCCTATCCTTAATCAAGAAGTTCTGATCCATAGTTTTTCTATTCATGCAATGATGTAGACAACATCAATACTATGATATTTACATGTTTAATAATGTTCTGAATGAAAAGATGCAGAGTCAGAAAGACTTACCTTGAACCTGGAGCGTGTGTTTGGAATTTGGACTGCTGCCTTTAGATGTTCCGAGTCAGCAAGAGCAACGGAAGAGGAAATGTCAATCTCTTTGATTCAAAAGGAAGAACAAAGATTTTTTTTTTGTTTGGGATTTCTAGATTTTTATGAAGGGGTTCCACATATTTCTTTTCTCTCTTTTGATGATTCCCTCTCTCCAAAAACCAGCCCCTTGAACGTGTGATGGAGCCCAATATTTATAGGTGGTTTCGCTGTGGTTTTGGGGGGGAAAACAAATGGGATTCAAACCTTTTTGGTATATTGTTCAATTGCTTTTTAATCACAGTTTTCATATGCTAACTTGATACAAATATGGGGTTTGAGGAAGTGCAGGCATGGACTGGGTCAGCAGCTGATTGCAGGACTGTGATGTAGCAGGGCAGCAGGTTATTTAAATGAGGCCTTGGGATTTGGTTATGTTCTAATCGCAGAAGATCAGAAACGTAACCTCCATGCGCTGAAGAGTCACGTTCTGATGGAAGACTATGTTCTGAACCATGTTTGCAACTTTTGATTGCACTTGCGTGGAGGTTGAAGAGTCATGTTCTGATTGAATACTATGTTCTGAACCATATTTGCAACTTCTGACTGCGCTTGCGTGGAGGATGACTCAGAAGTTCTGAAGTATCATATGCTCTTAACACTTAGAAAATTTTCTAAATGTTTAGAAAATTTGATTTTTTTCAAAGTAACTTCTGACTCCTGATTTTGATGAACTAGTTTCATGTCTTGATGAAATATAATTGTTGAAACTTGATTTTTGATTTAAAAGTCAAAGTTTGACTTTTTCAATGAGCTTTTGACCATTTTTCCCTTGTGGATGATTTCCTTGAAAAGTGATAATTCAAGACTTAGAACTTGATAGAAGCAAACCTGAGAGTCCAGGATGATCCTTTGAGAAATGAGAGGGCAAATTTTGGGGTACAATAGTTGCCCCTGTTCAATCTTCTTAAGCCTGAGGATGTACATTGGTTGGTCTGCCTTTCGTGATCTGAAGGTGGAAGATGATTGAACACTAGAGTGCCCAGAAATTTGCACTCGCATGAAGTAATGTTGATTGGAGATATCGGAAATGGGCTTAAAGATGCCATCCAGAAAAGATCGGTTGTGTAAGAGATTCCTTGGCCAGAATTTATGTACCTGCTGTTGAGGGGGACTTTGTCGGGGAATGTTGATTTATGCACTGGAGAGTAAAGTCCAGGAGCTTCGATTATCCATTACTCTATTGGGGAATTATCTCCTGGCTGGGGAAGTGAAAGTAGAACGTATACCTGGTCAGGGTCCAGGCTGTACAGCGACCCATTGGGGAAATGTGAAATCCACCATATTTGGTCGGGTCCAGGCCTTACAGTGTTGTAAATTGTTGTCTGGAGATAAGGGAGAAGGAACCTGGATAGTAGGGTTACTTCGAAATGAAAGTTTGGGTAGTAGGGCTTGTGGGAAGGAACCTAGGTTGTAGGGTTACTTCGAGATGAAAGCCTGGATAGTAGGGCTTGTGGGAAGGAACCTGGATAGTAGGGTTACTTCGAAAAGAAATCCTGGGTGGTAGGGCTTGTGAGAAGGAACCTGGGTAGTAGGGTTGCTTCGATGTGAAAGCCTGGATAGTAGGGCTTGTGGGAAGGAACCTGGATAGTAAGGTTACTTTGAAAAGAAAGCTTGTGTGGTAGGGCTTGTGAGAAGGAACCTGGGTAATAGGGTTGCTTCGATGTGAAAGCCTGGATAGTAGGGCCGTGAGAAGGAACCTGGATAGTAAGGTTACTTTGAAAAGAAAGCCTGGGTGGTAGGGCTTGTGAGAAGGAACTTGGGTAGTAGGGTTGCTTCGATGTGAAAGCCTGGATAGTAAGGTCGTGAGAAGGAACCTGGATAGTAAGGTTACTTTGAAAAGAAAGCCTGGGTAGTAGGGCTTGTGATAAGGAACCTGGGTAGTAGGGTTGCTTCGATGTGAAAGCCTGGATAGTAGGGTCGTGAGAAGGAACTTGGATAGTAGGGTTACTTCGTTTGATCATGTGGATTAGTTGACTCGTTTGGTTTCGCGAACTGATTTTCCCTTGGTTGCCTGCAGATATGACATGTATAACTGCTGGAATTGTTGGTGATAACTGCCTTTCCTGAAAAGATAACTGGGTTAGTTATATGTGATGCATGAAATGCATTGTGAGTTGACGTTCTCAAAATAAATGAGATTATGCTGTATGTGATATATATGTGCATGTCATGGTGTATGAGCCTGTTAGTTGTGACATATCTGAGTTTGGGAAAATAAATCCCTAACTGCTGCTGGAGAAAATAGAATTTCTTGACTGTTGTAGAGAATCATGGCTCTTCTACTTCCGCTGGAGATGATGAATGGAAGTGATTGTACTTCTGTCAGGGGGAGATTCTGTTTTGAGAATAACTCTATGGGGAACAACTTGGAAGGTGAATTTCCCTAGCTGAAGTAATGGGCTCTGTCGGGGATTGAGCTCCTGTATCCAGAGAAATAAACTCTGCTTGGGGAGTTAAAAAAATTTATGATGATCCGCTCGTGATTATGAAATTCGACTGAGGGACATAGGTGTCAGGTTTATGGATGACCCTTGGCTAGGGAGATTACTTCCTATTTTGAGAGAATTGATATCAATGCTTTGATTACTTCTACTTTGTGGGGAATATAGATGTTGCAAGGTCACATGTACTAATGATTATGCTCCAAAGTTGTCTTTCCCCGGTACCTGCTAGACAGAGTAACTGTCGGGCTTGACATTTCTTATTTTTTCCCCCTGTTTCTGGAGTTACGAGTAATTGTCTTTTGTTCCCTATTCAAATATTTGTGAACAGCAGTCATATTCAAATGCATATGTCAAGAATAAATCATTGGACGTTCTTGCAAAAACAGAAAAAGAAAAACAAGTAGTTTTGTAAAAATGACTTGTATTAATTTTTGAAGATGGCCTATAACAGGCGTTTTTGTACAAGGAAGCTGACGTTCTAGTAAGAGAACGCTGCCGTAAAAATGGAAGCTATACAATATTGTGTACAACGAAAAGAAAACAACTATGTGCAACAATCCCACTGAGTTTCAAATCTGCTATTACCGATATGCCTTCGAGCGTCTCCTCACTTTGCTGTCTGAAGCTGATTAAATTGATTGATGCCGTTTGAGTTTGATAGTTGATACTGAGGTCAGATCGCAGAGTGATCCAATGGGACATAGTGATACTCTTTTCATCCCTAACTTTTCCTTGGACCGCCCTTTCGGGTTTTCGGTCCACCGGGATACCCTTTTTTTCCCAAGTCACCTTTTCAGGTTTTTGACTTGTCGTGTGTACATATTTTTCATTTTCATCCCTTATTTTTGCCCGAACCCTTTTGGTTCGTCGGGAAGTCCTTATTTTTTCCTAGGCCATTCAACCTAGCGGATCTTTTATCATGCGTAGTATCTTTTCACAATGTTCATATTGACAAGGTGAGGAAGGTCGTCACCGTCCATGGTGGTTAGAATCATGGCTCCACCTGAGAAAAAGTTTTTGATTACAAACGGTCTTTCGTACATAGGAGTCCATTTTCCCTTGGGGTCACCTTGTGGTAGTATGATGCGCTTGATCACCAAATCCCCGACTTAATACTCTTGGCGTCTGACCTTCTTGTTGAAAGCCTTAATCATTCGCTTTTGATACGTCTGATCGTGGCAGATAGTAGTAAGTCTCTTTTCATCGATTAGATTTAACTGATCAAGCCGAGTTTGGATCCAGTTGTCTTCGTTCAAACACGTATCCTTCATAATCCTGAGATAAGGTATCTGGACTTCGATGGGTAGGACTTCCTCCATGCCATATACCAGAGAGTAGGGTGTTGCCCCTGTCGACGTTTGTACTGAGGTATGGTACACATGAAGAGCAAATGGTAACATCCCATGCCAGTCTTTGTATGTCACTGTCATCTTCTGTACAATCTTCTTGATGTTCTTGTAAGCTGCTTCAACAGCGTCATTCATCTTTGGCCGGAGGGAGAAGAGTTGTGATGATGTATCTTGAACTATTTATAGAGCTCGGTGATCATTGTGTTGTTGAGATTCGTACCATTGTCAGTAATAATTCTCTCTGGCACACCGTATCGACAAATCAGATTATGTCGGATAAACCGCGCCACAATGTTCTTGGTTACTGTGGCAAAAGAGGTTGCTTCAACCCACTTCGTGAAGTAATCAATGGCTACTAGGATGAAGCGATGTCCATTAGAAGCGGTGGGCCTGATTTCTCCGATCATGTCGATGCCCCACATTGCAAAGGGCCACGGAGCTGTCAAGACGTTCAAGGGAACCGGAGGCACATGCATCTTATCAGCGTAGATTTGGCATTTATGACAAGTTTGAGAGTGCTGATAACAATCGGCTTCCATAGTGGACCAGTAGTATCCTGCTCGTAGGATCTTCTTAGCCATGGTATGTCCACTAGAATGGGTTCCGAAGGTGCCTTCATGTAGATCTGTCATTATCCTCTCTTCTTCGCCCTTGTCTACACACCGCAATAAGGTAGCGTCATGGTTGCGTTTATAGAGGATTCCATTATTGAGGAAGAACTTTGCAACAAATCTTCTCAAAAACTTCTTATCATTGACAGATGCCCCTTCGGGATACTCTTGAGCCTCGAGATACCTTTTGACTTCGTGAAACCAAGGTTTGTCTGTTACCTCCTCAGTATCAATCTCGCAGTAGTGTGCTGGTTCATTCAACCTTTCAATGGTGATTCGGGGAGCTTCGTTGTCCCACCGGATTTTGATCATATAAGACATGGTGGCTAATGCGTCTGCTAACTGATTCTCCTCTCGTGGGAATTGTTCAAAGGTTACTTCTTCAAAGTGTGGGAGCAATGTCAGTACATACTCTCTGTAAGGAATGAGATTCGGATGTTTCGTATCCCACTCACCCTTGATCTGACTGATTACCATAGTGGAATCCCCGAATACACTTAAGAACTTAATCCTCAGTTCAATAGCAGCTCGAAGACCCATGATACATGCTTCATACTCCGCCATATTGTTGGTGCAGTTGAAATATAATCGGGTAGTGAACAGAGTATGATAACCCTCAGGAGATATGATTACATCGCCAATGCCGCTACCCAGTGCGTTTGAGGCTCCATCAAAATACATAGACCATCGGGATCCTTCTTCAGGTCCTTCATCCGGTCCGGGTTCTTCGTAGTCAGTCACCAGCATAATATTCTCATCTGGGAACTCAAAATTCATGGACTGGTAGTCATCCACGACCTGATAAGCTAAATGATCAGCGAATACACTCCCCTTGATTACTTTCTGGGTTGTATATTGTATATCGTATTCAGTTAAGATCATTTTCCACCTTGCTATCCTTCCGGAGAGAGCGTGCTTCTCGAAAATGTATTTGATCGGATCCTTCTTTGATATCAACAAGGTAGTGTGAGTCAGCATATACTGTCTCAGTCGGCGAGTAGCCCATGCCAAAGTGCAACAAGTTTTCTCGAGCAGTGAGTATCTTGTCTCACAGTCGGTAAACTTTTTGCTATGGTAGTATATTGCGTGCTCTTTTCGACCAGACTCGTCATGATACCCCAGCACATACCCCATCGAATTGTCTAGCACTGTCAAGTATAATATCAAAGGTCTCCCTTCAACTGGAGGCATCATAACTGATGGTTTTTGCGGGTATTCCTTGATTCTTTCGAAAGCGGTCTGGAATTCATCATTCCACTTTACCACTTCATATTTCTTCACAAGCTTGAAGATTGGCTCATAAGTAGTAGTCAGATGTGAAATGAACCTGGCGATATAATTCAGGCGTCCTAAGAAACCTCTAACCTCCTTCTCTGTACGGGGAGCTGGAATTTCTTGTATGGCCTTTACCTTTGCAGGATCTACTTGGATGCCTTTGTCGCTGACAATGAAACCCAAAAGCTTACCGGACCTTACCCTGAAGGTGCACTTGTTCGGGTTCAATCTCAGCTTGTATGTCTTCAACCTGTCGAACAACTTTTGGAGATATCAAGGTGCTCTTCCTCAGTCTGAGACCTGGCTATCATGTTATCGACATAAACTTCAATCTCATGGTGAATCATATAATGGAACAAAGCGACCATGGCGCACTGATAAGTTGCCCCAGCATTCTTTAACCCAAAAGGCATCACCTTGTAGCAAAAGGTTCCCCACTGTGTAACAAAAGTTGTCTTTTCCATGTCTTCAGGAGCCTTCTTGATCTAGTTGTATCCAGAGAAACCATCTATGAAGGAGAAGATTTTGTGTTGCACGGTGTTGTCAACTAGAAAATCAATGTGGGGAAGAGGGAAGTCATCCTTGGGGCTTGCCCTGTTCAGATCTCTGTAATCCACACACATTTGTACCTTTCCGTCCTTCTTAAGTACCGGAACGACGTTAGCAACCCACTACGGATAGGAGGTGACAGCTAAGAACCTTGCGTCGAACTGCTTCATGACCTCTGCCTTGATCTTCTTTGACATTTCAGGGTGCATACGGCGGACCTTCTGTTTAATCAGCGGGTAGTCTTTCTTAGTCGGCAGGCGATGCACCACAATATCAGTGTCCAAACCAGGCATGTCTTCATAGGACCAGGCGAAGATCTCAACGTAGTCGTGCAACATCTGTATCAACCTCTGGTTGACACTAAGCTCCATATTTGCACCTATTTTAACCTCTTTTCTATCTATCTCCGTGCCCATGTTTATTGTCTCAACTGGCTCTTCATGAGGCTGTATAGCCCTCTCCTCCTGTTGTAACAGCCTAGCAAGTTCTCCAGGTACCTTACAATCGTCCTCACCTTCATCCTCGGCTTGGTTGATCGGATTTTCAAATTCATAACTGGAAATAGCAGGATTGTTATCAATGGGATCCATAGTGGATATGGATCTGCAGTTTGATATGTGAGGGTGTGTAAGAGCATAGCTGTATTGATAAAGCAAAGGCAGAAAAGAAAAACAGAGAGTGCAAAATTTGTATGCAAAGAACGTCCCATGCTTCATTGATGATATATGAGATGACATATAATAACCCTCACAGATAGAACCATTGTGCCTTGGGTAAAACACAAGGTCTTAAAGTTTAAATTGTTCATTACAAACTTAGAAAATAAGTAAGACAATTACTGCAGAATAAAAGAAACTGGTATAAAATCTTTGGTCGTCCAATTACTCGGTCCACCATTGGTAATCGGGTAAATCCAACTGTCAATATCAAAGTCTTCTTCATTGTCTTCAATGGCATTGACCCCTTGATTGTTGATGTGTAGGGGAGGTCCTCCAACTCGAGCGCGTCGAACAGCCCTCTGAGCCCCTGAAGTAAAGCCTAACACAAACTTGTCAGTTTTGTGGATAAACTCAGGAAGCTGTCCCCAATCAGTACTCCTACCTTCTTCAACTACTGCTCTAGCATCCTTGAGAGAAGCCACCTTTAAAGGAGGTTTGGTGATGGTGGTGGTCTCTATTGACTCCAGAATCTGGGGAACCTCTACAAACTTTTGACAAGGAGTCTCTATGAACTCCCCGTCCATCTCTACGTACCTAAAGGAGTTCAGGTGGCTCACCATATACTCCTCTTCGCCATGCACAGTGACTATCTTCCCCTTCACCGGATACTTCAACATTTGGTGTAGTGTAGAAGTAACAGCCCCAGCTTCGTGGATCTAAGGACGACCCAACAAACAAGAGTATGATGGCATGGTGTCCATCACATAGAAGGTGGACTCGAAAGTCTGAGAGCCTACCTTGACAGGGATATCGAATTTGTAACGCCCATAATTTAATTAATTATTTAATTAAATTATTTTTGGAATATTTAAGAAGTTGTGTTATAATTAATTGGATTTATTTTATCAAATGGAGAATAATATTAGAGATATAATATTATATGGTGAAATAATATTAGGAGAGTAATATTATTTAATGTGGGCTTATTTTAAGAGAATAGAAGTAACAAGGGGGTGTGTTGGTTTTAAGCCCAATAAGGAGATAATAGAATAATAGGGTTATTTTATTAGTTTTTGTTAGAAGAGAATAGAAAGAAGGAGGCATTAGAAGAAATAAGGATTGAGAAGAGAATGTGCAAGCTACTAGAACGTGGGAAACGGCAAGAACGTGAATCCAACCGGAAATTGTAGAGCGACCTTCAATCCAAGGTAAGGGTGGGGTTCTAACTCTATAATTGTGTTTATGATGATTGATATGTGGGGTTAGAGGTGGTTGTTGTTTCGTTCCTAAATTGAAATTACATGATTGTTTGTTATGAGAATCGGTGAATTTTGGGATGAATATTGATGTCTTGATGCTGTTAAAATGTTGTAAGATTATAGGGTAATTATGGGTGATGAATTGTGTTGATTAGATTAAGTTTTAGGGCTTAGTTATGGAATCCTGGTGAGATGCAGTAATGGAAAACATTGAATGTAGCAGTATTGAAAAGGCAAAATTATGCAGGGAAGGGAAACGCAGAATTAGGCGTGCAGAACAATCAGAAGTTGTTGTTTTAGAACCATAAGTCAATTAGGGATGGAGTTAGGTACTGTTCCTGATTAGGTTGATAACAGGAAAAGGAATTAAGATAATAACGTTAAGGAAAAGTAGCAGTTCTGACGTTAGAAGGATGCTGATGGAAGTTGCGTTAGATTAGCACAAGATAGAAGTTCTGAAGTTAGACATAAGCTGTTAGAAGTTGCATGGCCTAGTGAAAGGTAGAAATTCTGATATTAGAAGTTGCATTAGTCAGAAGATGGCATTAGTCAGAAGGTGAGATGATCAGAAGTTGTATCTGGTCAGAGGTTGGGTGGTCAGAAGATGAGATGATCATAAGTGTATCTGGTCAGAGGTTGGGTGGTCAGAAGATGAGATGATCAGAAGTTGTATCTGATCAGAGGTTGAGTGGTCAGAAGATGAGGTTAGCCAGGAGCTGTGAAAATCAGAAGTTGCATCTGATTAGAGGTTGCATTATTCAGAAGTTATAGTAGTCATAAGATTGTGTCGCCCCGAGGTTACGTCATGAGAAGTTGTGTATTTAGAAACTGTGTTGGTTAGAGGTTGCATGGTCAGAAGTTGTGTTGGCTTTTACGTTGTGTTGTGCAGAACGATGAACATTAGATGCATAGAAGCTGTTGTTTGAGCTATAACAGTAGGAAGTGATGGTCTTGACGTTAGAGTTTTAGGATAATAGTGTTAATTTACTGTGAGAATTAAATACTGTTGTGTTATTAACAAGAATTTATTAATATTAAAATGATGTTTGATGATTTCTAAATGGAGATGTTAGACGGATTACTTTTATTATTTAAGACGTTATTTTGAGATGCATTTTGAGATGTTTTGAGATGATAATTTGAGGTGTTGTCAACTTGGGTGTTATCATTACATTCATGATTGTGTCGTATACATTGCATATCTGAGATGGAGCTTATGCTCGTTGAGATGGCCTGGATTGGCAAATTTTGAGATGAAGGCTATGCCTTGTTGATGCCTCTATTAGTTGGCAAATTTTTGAGATGGGAGTTCTGCTCCAATGGTACCACATGCATTTGCATAGTATTGAGTCGCATTATATGATTTCATAAAGAAATGTATTTTTGATGTTGATGAATGTATATTATTATTGAGATTGTTGTCGATTATGAGATGAGAAGTGGTGATGCTGTTGATCTAATTTAATATATTAATTATCATGCACTTTATTATATTGTTGAATTTTTTTTATTAATAACCATGTATTAAAAAAATATTTCGCAAATAACCGGGTTTCGGAAAAAATTACGCAAATAACCATGTTTGAGATGGCTCCATAAAGGAGGAGCCAAGTCATTTGGCGCATGCACCTAGGGTTTTGCCCTAGGCGCCATCTCACTTGGCGCCTCCATTGGCTTTTAGCC
The DNA here is from genome assembly GCA_948472305.1 of Vicia faba. Taxonomy (NCBI): domain Eukaryota; kingdom Viridiplantae; phylum Streptophyta; class Magnoliopsida; order Fabales; family Fabaceae; genus Vicia; species Vicia faba. The sequence continues at coordinate 886,548,936 of OX451736.1, forward strand.
AAGTGAGATGGCGCATGCTCCTTAAAAAGGAGAGGAGGCGCCATCTCACTTGGCGCCTAGGGCAAAACTAGGGTTTTTTGCTGTTTTATAAATAATTCGTCCGTTTCTTTGAAATTTCTTACACTTTCTCGCACTGTATTTTTATTTTGTACTCCCTTATTTACGTAATGACGTCGCCTATGATTTTTAGCAGAGATGGTTACGTTATATTCTCCGCCACGAAACCCGCGATGAAAATGAAATTCTGGCACATTCACTCCATGGAGCGTCTGAAGCGGGAGTTGATGCGGTGGCTAGATGGAGACATCGCCGAGGGGGAAAAAATTCGAAGGATCCAGCGAAAACGAACAACAACCTCGCATGCGACAGGAAGACCTAATGTGTGGTTGGAGGAAGTCAAAACAGACAGTGATGTAATGCTGATGATGCATGGGTCAGATGAAATTGTGTTAACAGTTGTAATTTCCTAGATTGATTATCGTTAATCATTGTTGTACGCGAAAACCCTAATGTAATTTCCTATATTGATTATCGTTAATCATTGTTGTACGCGAAAACCCTAATGTAATTTCCTATATTGAATTTCTTAAATTGTGTGAACAGTTTTATTAACGGAAAACCCATAATGTTTACAACACAAATATTGAAAAGATTTATTGTATTACAAAATTTATGTGGTCGAGCCAGACGCCCGATTCGGACAGTTTTTGCGATTGTGTCCGACCTGACGGCATAAACCACACTTTCTTTCCAACCTGTCAAGATCGTCCATTTCTGTTGTTATGCGCCTGCTTTTGGGACGACCCTTCTTGTTCCTTCGCATTTGGTCATTGTGCCAAACTATATCACCGTTGTATTCAGGCCAATAGTCCGGTTTTGCCACCAAAGGAAAGTTGTTGTTGTAAACAGTGAGCAACGTTTCAGATTTATAAACGTTTGAGAGCAGTTGAAGCGCGTCTTGATGGGTATGCGCACAAGCGGCAATGACATGAGAGCAAGGCATACGAAAAGCTTGAAACCTGCCACAATCGCACCATTGAGAAGGTAAAATGACCCTGTATTCTTGTCTTGCCAGGCCTTCATTGTGGTCAATTGTCTCTTTCACAATGAAGTTGTGGCTATGGCGGTCAAACCGTGTAACCATGTGAGTGTTGGCTTTAGCACTTTCAGCCTTAATGTATTTCATACAGCTTTCACTCCATAGTTGTCCTGATTGCAAGACCGCATACCACATTTCACCTCTTTTGGCAAATAACGCAGCCATCCTAAAATACGTGGATTTCACCAAGGCAGTGATGGGGAGGTTTCGTATGCCCTTGAATACCCCATTCATTGATTCAATCAGATTTGTTGTCATATGCCCCCATCTTTGGCCATTGTCGTATGACCTAGTCCACTTTTCGACCGGTATATTGTCGATCCACGTACCGGCTTCTGGGTTAGACAAACGGATCTCGTTGCGGTAATATTTGAATGTGGGCTGTGTCAGTGCGTATCCCGCATTCATCACTGCTTTCCTCAATGTTTTGTCCTTGACCTCCCTCGATAAATTCTGGACGATATGCCTGACGCAATAGACATGCGTAGAAGGAGGGTCATGCCAACCATTTGCCGGATTATTATAGGCACTTTCAATGGAGGCATGTCTGTCCGAGATCAAACAGAGATCTGGTTGAGGAGCCACGTGTGTACGAAGATTTTTCAGGAAAAAGCTCCAAGCACCACCGGTCTCCCCCTCGACAAGGGCAAACGCAACGGGGAAAATGTTATTGTTGCCATCTTGTGCAACTGCCATCAAAAGCGTGCCTTTGTACTTCCCATACAACCAAGTCCCGTCTATTTGTAGAATTGGTTTGCATGATGCAAACCCTGCGATGCATGGTTGAAAAGCCCAAAAGACGCGACTGAATATTCCGTTGCCATGTAGTAGACTACCATCTTGAGCGTACGCTGGCAATGTTTCCAGAACATAAACACTACCTGGAGAATATGTCTTGAGTGCATTTAGGTAGCGGGGAAGTTCTCGGTATGACTCCTCCCAGTTTCCGTACACCCTTTCAATCGCCTTAGTCTTTGCTAACCACGCCTTACGGTAATACGGAGTGTAGTTAAAAACCGTGGTGATGTGGGAGATGATTGTTTTCACCTTCAAAGAAGGGTCGTTGCTGACCAAGGGTAGGATTTCTTGACATATTAGATCATGGTTGAGTTTTCGGTGGTCTTGTGATTGAGTGGAACTTACACAAGTATGGGTAGTCATGGAACCTATGACCCAACAGTCACCCCTTAGTCTGTATGAAGCGGTCAGCTTGAACATGCAGTCAGGGTGGACACACTTGATCTTGTACCTTTCCGGGTTTACACGATCCACCTTATAATCAACCGAGTTGAGCATGTGAAATTTTTTGATGGCCCTTATGCATTCCTCTCTATTACGAAACTTGTCCTTCTCTTTTAAATTTTCATCTGATTGCATATACGGTTGGAAAAACAAGTCCGTAGAAGGTTCATCTCCGCCCATGTTGAAGTTTGTCATGTGCGTAGGTGGTGTGTAGATTTTGTCGGTAGGAATACTTGGGATGCCATCATCGTCAGAATCGTCGTTCACCATTTCATCGAACTCTAACTCGTTATCTTCTTCCTCATCATCAACTGCATCCACCTCATCTTGCTCATTCTCCAAAGGATCAACCTCCTGTGTCACCGGAGGCTCTACCTCCTGTGTCACCGGAGGCTCTTGAAACAGAACGTACAACTCAATAGAGTCGTTTCCAGAATAGACATGGCTGGAAATCATGTTCTGGAAATCCTCGTCATCTTGAATTGCAACCTTATAAAATATGACTTGGTTGTTTCCAAAAAAGACTGGACTCTGATAAAATATTTGGGATACCGGGCCTCGTTCAAGTTTGGCCTCCAATCTTTTCTTAAAGTAGGTGAAATTTGCTTTCCCGTTTAAGAGAAATCGGACATTGTCGGTGTTTCTAAACAAAAACCCAACTGTGGGACACATGTATGTCTCACCGTTGAAATGTGCTTTGACAACAAATTGTGGTGAAGAGGCCATTGTGTAGAATTGTTTTAGGTATGAAGGTGGGAATGTTTTGGGTTTATTGATTATATGAAGGTAAGAATGCTGGAATGTTTGAAGGTTAGATGACTGATTCGAAGGTTGGAAAATTTTACAGTTTAAGTGAATGAATGTTATGTTCAACCTAAGGCAAAATATTTCAATTAAGTAAGTGATGCAACCCCCCAAGGCTGCCAATAATATTACATGCATGGGCTTATGCTGCCACCTAGCCGGGCCCTATTCTTCACACATAAAAGTTTTGTCTAAGCCTGCCACCCATCAGCTCCAATGGCCTTGCATGCAACAGAGAAAGGAATCCCAAAGGCTGTCACGTAGCCTGAGACAATGCTGTAAAACGTGACACCTCTTATTCGCCAAATGGGGTGGCGACAACATTCATTTTTGTACTATTTCGCCAAGTGAGATGGCGCCTCCCTTACTGTCCAATCGTGATACATGCATGGGCTTATGCTGCCACCTAGCCTGGCCCTATTTTACACACATAAATGTTTTGTCTAAGCCTGCCACCCATCAGCTCCAATGGCCTTGCATGCAACAGAGAAAGGAATCCCAAAGGCTGTCACGTAGCCTGAGACAATGCTGTAAAACGTGACACCTCTTATTCGCCAAATGGGGTGGCGACAACATTCATTTTTGTACTATTTCGCCAAGTGAGATGGCGCCTCCCTTACTGTCCAATCGTGATACATGCATGGGCTTATGCTGCCACCTAGCCTGGCCCTATTTTACACACATAAATGTTTTGTCTAAGCCTGCCACCCATCAGCTCCAATGGCCTTGCATGCAACAGAGAAAGGAATCCCAAAGGCTGTCACGTAGCCTGAGTCAATGCTGTAAAACGTGACACCTCTTATTCGCCAAATGGGGTGGCGACAACATTCATTTTTGTACTATTTCGCCAAGTGAGATGGCGCCTCCCTTACTGTCCAATCGTGATACATGCATGGGCTTATGCTGCCACCTAGCCTGGCCCTATTCTTCACACATAAATGTTTTGTCTAAGCCTGCCACCCATCAGCTCCAATGGCCTTGCATGCAACAGAGAAAGGAATCCCAAAGGCTGTCACGTAGCCTGAGTCAATGCTGTAAAACGTGACACCTCTTATTCGCCAAATGGGGTGGCGCCTCCCTTACTGTCCAATCGTGATACATGCATGGGCTGCCACCTAGCCTGCAAGAGTGACACCTTACATTATTTGTAAATGCATGCATGCATATGTGTAACTCCCTAAGCATGCAAATGTGACACCTCGCAGGCATGCAACCACTACATCAGAATTATTTGCCTATAAATACATACCTTATGAAACATATCTCACACCCACACAACTCTCACTCTCTCACTCTCTGCTACGAAATATTTCTTAAGTCTATCATACTCCTTATTTCTTCCTAAGTCTTTCATTCACTCAAGCGTTCTGAAGAATGGCCCTTCTAACAATGGGAGATACTCACAGAGGCACAAGGGAAAACATTGCTGCATTTGTAAGTCTCTTCTTTGGTTATACATTTTTCATACTTTAAAAAACGTGTTGTTCATCTTAATTAATCTTACTCTTGTTTAATTATGATCTCAGGATACACAAAGATTCAGAATCCGTTCGCACAAATACCTGGCCCCCGACCCTTTTATCGTCCCTTATCTGGAATATGCAGGTTTTGGACACGTGATAAAGATCTCCAACTGCACCATTGACTCCAAATTCATCCTTGCAATGTTGGAGAGGTGGAGACCGGAGACCCATACATTTCACCTACCAATAGGTGAATGTACCATCACTCTCGAAGATGTCTACATGCTACTGGGCCTCCCTATTGACGGTAAAGCGGTGAACGGGTCGGTTCAACAACCCAACTCACAATGTGAAGAACTGTTGGGTAGGGACATGGTAGAAGGTGGTGGAGCAAGAGGGCAGGGAATACTACTCACTGACCTGAAACGGCATTATGCAAGTATGGAATTAAATGAAAATTCCTCAGAAAATGACCGAGTAGTAAAAGCCCGAACGTATATTATGATACTTTTTGGTACTTTTTTATTTCCCGAAAGTACGGGAAATAGTGTAAATTTCATGTACTTACATTTACTAACCAATTTTGATAAAACTAGAAAATTTAGTTGGGGTTCTGCAGTATTAGCCCACCTGTACAGTTCCTTGTGCAAAAACGCAGTCAAGGAAAAATGTACATTTTATGGGTGCGCATTTTTACTACAAGCCTGGGGTTGGTGGAGGATGGAGTCCTTAAACCCCATCAACAACAACACTTTTGGTTTCCCTTACGCAACAAAGTAAGTCATTAAGTTATAGCATTTATAACTATTCTTCTCTTTCCAAAATATATGCTAAAAATAACATGTTTCTCATTTCCTATAGGTACTGCGTGAGGGGTATGGATTACGGCAAGAATCCCAGATTCAATGTCGCACTCTACCGGAATCTGTTGGATCACCTAGGCCCAGATGACGTAAGTCGTAGCTTTTAACTTTTGTTCATTTTATTTATTTATACATTACTTTTGCGCTTACCTGATTTAAATTTTATCGCAGTTCGTCTGGAGACCATATTTGGGTTTGGACCATTCTCCAAATCCAGAGGATGCAGCAACTTGGACTGCAAAGACTGCACTCATTCGGTTCAACATTGTGGAGATGCACCACAGCGACCGTGTGAAGATGCAGTTCGGAATGATCCAAGAGATACCAAGTGACCCAACAGATTTGTCCCCCTGGCATCTAAAAAGGGTCGACGCCCAGTGGAATCTAACCAACTGGAAAGACTTTGCTCCAGAATGGTGTAAAATGTGGCAAAGGCGTCACGGCTACATCTTGCAATCCCCTGTTTTCCTTACTCAAGGTAACATGCGACACACCGATCAATATATGTCGTGGTACAGGTCGGTTAGTAACCCAGATATGCACGTGTCTCATCCGAGGTACTTGGTTGACCCACGCACACAATGGGCACAACCCTCGATTCCCCACCAACAAACCCAAAATCCATCAACCTCAAACCCACCCCCAAGAAGAAACAGACCAACAAACACACAACCACATTCCCCACCACAACACAACTACAACCAAATGCCGTACTACCAACCACAATCACCGCCAAACTACCAATACCCAGATATGCCTCAAACCCAACCACAATACCAACCCCAATACCAGCAAACCCACATACCCCATACACAATTTCAGTCTTCCACATATCCCAATATGGGGCCCTCAACATCCAGCCTTAGCCCTGATATGGGAATGTCAGAAGATTACGACCAACCCGACCAAACCTACCATCAACCACCATATCACCAAACAACCCAACATCCACAGTACCAAACACCCCAAGATCCATTTCCTTTCTACCCCCCATACTCAGACGACCAATGCTACCGACCAACCATGGAACCCCACCCACCGCCAACACGACCAAACTTCGAGGGCATGGGTAACCGACTGTACCAGAGCGGATCTTCGAGATATGGAGATCTTACTGATTTTATGGATTCGGATCGCATTGACTTCGCTGGGCCATCGACCTTGCCGCAACAGGAAACGAGACGGCACCCAGCAAGAGAAAGGTGAGGACGGGGATGCGGAACTGGGGGTCATTACCGGGTTCCTGGGGATCATTGATGTATCTTTTTTTTTTCAGTATTTTTTGTATCTATTTTTTTACTGTTATTTAAATGTAAAACAGTTGAATGTAATTATTTTTTTCAAATAAAAAATCAATTTTGGTTATCTATGTCTAATACGCAACGCGCAGGAAAGGAAAAAAAAAATTTTTTTTTACCTAATTTTGCACATAGGCGCCATCTCATTTGGCTTAGGGCTTGCCATTTGCCCTTAGGCGCCAAATGAGATGGCGCCTCCCTTATAAAAATAGGAGGATGCGCCAAATGAGATGGCTCCTCCTTTATGGAGCCATCTCAAACATGGTTATTTGCATAATTTTTTCCGAAACCCGGTTATTCGCGAAATATTTTTTTAATACTTGGTTATTAATAAAAAAAAATTCTATATTGTTAGATATCTCACCCCTTCTGTTTGAATGTTTCCCCTATGTTGGTAACGTGCAGGTAATCGAGAGTGAAGGATGTATACCTTCAATAGTTCAAGTCGGTGTCATTGCTCTGATATGTAACACTTGGGGGGATAAACGCTTGCTGTTTTGATTGATGATTTATAGTTGTTGAATTTTAAATTAATTATTATTAAATATGAGATGTTTTCAAAGTTGCTGAATTGTTAGAGATGTTATTAAGAATTCCGCTGTGTAGATGTTGATTTATTTGATTAAAGATGCTATGTTGATGGTTCATCCGATGGTTGAAAAAGTGTTATATATCCACTGTTGTACCCCAAAATTTGCCCTCCCATATTCTTCAAGAAATTGCCAAGTCAAGCTTCAAAATTCCCCAAGGGTTGCACAGTGCAAGGGTCTCCTAAACAGTCAAAATTAGGGTTTTTATTCTGATCAAGAAAATGGAGTTTCCAAGGGTCCAATCAAGTCCCACATGCCAACAAATATGGTCAAGCATCCTCATATCAAGTTTCAAGACTTTCAGCACAAAATTGCACAGTCAAAAACCCTAATTGCACTACAGTCAACTGTAGGGGCAAAATGGTCATTTGGCAGTCAAAAGTTCAAATTTTTGGTCAACATCTCATTTTGAAGCCACAAACATCATTTGATCAATGCTTGATCATGATTCTCAAAGCTTGGCTCAAAAATCATCAAGATGCAAAAGTTTCCTTATTTGGACAGCCGAAAAAGTCAACTGTAAATTGACCAGGGCATAACTTTCACATGGATTATCAGAAAAATTCCATCCAAAGCTCATTTTGAAGAGAAAGACATTTCCTACAACTCATCTTCATACTTCAAGTCCAAGAAATTCTCTCACAAAAAGTTATCAATTTCAACATCATAGGTCATTTTCAAAAGTCAACAAAAAGGGACTTTAAGTCAAAGGCCATAACTTGAGATGGGTAAATCAAAATGACATGGGACCAAAGGCATTGGTTAGAGGACTCAAAGACCTTTCCAAAATGTCCAAGAACATGAGCAAAGCTTAAAAATTGAGCAAGTTATGCCTTGTGGAAGTTGGGAAATTTTTGGATATTTTGAAAAGTCAACATTGGTTCAAATGACCTAAAATTGCTAATGGGCCTATTTTTCTTCCATAATTCATCATCCAAGGCATGTGCACGACCATTAGGCCCAAAGGGAAGTTTTTCTTCATTTTTTATTTATTTATTTGAATTTTTATTAATAATAATTCATTTAAATCAATTAAATACATGAAAAATAATTAACCTAAGTTTTTCAATCTTTTTATGCATGTTATATCCTCAAGATTTCGTGCCTAGCCAAATATGGAAAGAATCAATTGGATTGGTCATGATTTGTATCAAAAAGCATGTGGAAAAGATTTGAAAATCATGTTTAAAAATCAAATATCATATTCATGAATGCAAGAGATTTGGATCATGTTTTCTAACCCTAATCATTCCTACATATACAAGCAAGCAAGACCTAATGCATGGGACCCCTAAGCTGCGCAGAAAACACCATTGGCAAACTTGAAAATTAGCAAAAAAACTCAATTCTGAAAACCTATTTGCAGGTCGTTTCAAGCCAAAAGAATCATCACATCACCTTCCTGAAGCCTCAAGGAAGGATTTCCAATCAAAATCATTCACTCTAACACCCTAAATTGGTAACACGACCTCACCCTGTACCAAAATTTTTTGAAACTCTTGCATCTCAATTCATGCGCATTTAGCAATTTTTAGTATATGATTTGTGTTCCTTGTAAGATTCTAATGCTAACCATGTAATTTGATTGTGTTTTTGAGCATTGTACACGATTCCACCATGTGAGCATATTAGGGTTTTATGGAGCTCTGAATTGGGGGTTTTTGAATACCACAAAATTAGACCACCACGATGCCATGACCGTGCTCAGCACATTTGGACGATCAGGAATCCATCCTCGCGCTCAATTTATGAGCATCACTGGGCTATTCGTTATTTTCCAAAAGCATGCCTAAGGGAACACCATGAAAACCGTGGCCTATGTTTTTGTGTTTCAGGAACGAAGAAGACGAAGACTAGGTGGCTACCAATGATTGGCCTGTTTAAATTTTTGCGCGGAAAACCAAGCATCAACGCGTTTGCTTTATTATATTTGTTTGTTATATTAATTTACAGATGGACAAAGTGGAGCAGTGGCGAAGCGTTTGGCTGGTAACACCTAGGACCTGGGTTCGATCCCAGGTCCTCACCCTTTCCATATGTTTTTTTTCAATTAATGTTTCCATGCAGATTCAATGCTGAAGCGCACCATACACCTTCAAGATCAAGCCGTCCACGCGTCAATTACATCAATCCAAAGGCACGGGCCTGGGGAACACGATGTGCTCTAGTCAACGTTTGGGTACGTGTCCTGGGAAAGTCCACAAGGCCAAGGTTAATGGGCCTGGATCACTACAAAAAACCTCATATTTGGGGTCTGAACCCCCTAGGTTTGCAAGACCTTTTTTTATTATTCTTTTTACTTTCTTTATTTTTTTACTTCTTTTTAATCATTGTTTTTTTTATTAAATTTAATATTTTCATAAATATAAAAAACACATAAAAAAATCAGAAAAGATAAAAAATTTAAATATATTTATTTAATTAATATTTTGTAAATAAATTCATAAATTAACTAGTTTTAAATTAGGTTCTAATTTTAATTCTTTTAATAAAAATCTAAAAAACATAGAATTAGGGTTCATATTAATTTTTTATCCTTTTTTATTTTTCTTCCATAATAATTAAAATATTAAATATTTATTTTTGTAATTAAATTGCATGTAAACTAATTAAACTAATTTTCGGTTAAAACTTTAACATATTTTCTTAATAAATTAAAAAAACAATTAGAATTAGGGTTAGCATTTAATTTCAATTAATTCTTTTTCCCATTAAAACCAAAAAATACCAAAAACAATTCCTTTCTTTTTTTAATTAATTAATTTCACCGTTTAATTTAATTTTGCAAAAAGGGTCCAACGCCCTCGTTTAATTCTTATTTAACTCGCGTGTTTATTGTTTATTCCGTTTAATATTTATGTATCTCTCCCAAGGCCTTGTAATTAATTTCTCGCATTTTTAATTCCTTATTTTCTTTTACTTTCTTTATTTTTTCTATCAAACCGGGTTCGAGAAATTTTGGCGATGTGGACCCGTGCCGTTTGTAATAGCTTAGAATTTACTTTTTTCGCAATTTTTAACTGTTAATCAAGGCATGAAAGAATGTATGGGCAAAAATAAAAACAAACGCTAGATCACCAATAACATGACGAAAGACAAAAATATCTGAAAACGACACACAAATCACACACCACCCCTAGGGTACGCCTCACTGTTGCCTTGCCTCGAAAGGTGATCGTCGAGTAGAGGACGTCTTAGTAAGTCCTCATGATCCGGGAACCTGGCATGAGGGTAGCTTCTAAGGTGTCTTCCCATTGCTCTGGTGATCACCATGTCCCGAACCCTCGAATTGACCCGAACACCTCCAATGGTGGTGCTACCTACCTCTCAATGGTGGGATGACACTACTTTAAAGGACATCTACACAGACGAATTCCTTAGGGTAGGTAGACGACTCTAGATACTTGCTCTAACTTTCAAAACAAATCAAAAATACTTTTCACACCGACACCTTTTCAAAAAGCTTTCGAAAGCAATTTTTCAAACACTCTTGAGGACCGATACAAGAGTCGAACTGGAATTTTCAAAGAAACTTTTTTTAAAACCCACATTGAAAAGCAAACAAACCATTTTTGAAAACACAATGAGCAAGTATCTAAGAGCCCATGGATAACCATGGATAGAAAGGGTGCTAACACCTTCCCTTTCTATAACCTACCTCCCGAACCGAGAGCAATCTCTATAAGGAATTTTTCTGTGCTTTTGTCCTTTCCAATTGGAGAAAATACAAGACGGTGGCGACTCTTGCTTCCGTGACATTTCGCGAACCAGCGTTAAACAGTCAGTTCCAGATCCACCGATCACATCCACGATGAATGCAATGAATTTGTTAGAAGAATTTGTGACGTCCCGATTCATTTGTATGATTGAAATTTTATAACTCTGATTTATTTTGCATAAATTGCTTGGGGTAGAATTGGGGTGTTACAAAGTTGGTATCAGAGCCAAAGGTTGGTCCGACCTTGTCATCGAGTCGTAGTTGTCTAACAATCGAGTATTGTTTTTTGAGTTCTAATCGTTGTTTATGTTGTAGTGAGAAGTTGAGATGGCTGGAAGGAATGATGCTGCTCTTGCTGCTTCTCTAGAAGCAATGGCCCATGCGATGGAAAATCAGCCAAATGCTGACGGGAATGCTGGATCTCGTAGCTTGGCGACCTTCCAGAGAGGGAATCCACCTAAGTTCAAGGGAAAGATGACCCTGATGGAGCTTTGGAATGGTTGAAAGAGATAGAGAGAATCTTTTGCATGATGGATTGCACTCCAGCGCAGAAGGTTCGTTATGGGACTCATATGCTAGCAGTTGAGGCTGATGACTGGTGGCTAGAGACTTGCCAAAAGTTGGAAGCTGCAGGTGAGAATGTCACTTGGGCCGTGTTCCGTAGGGAGTTTTTGAAAAAGTATTTTCCTGAAGATGTCCGCGGTAAGAAGGAAATTGAGTTCCTTGAGCTGAAGCAAGGAAGTAAGTATGTTGTTGAGTATGCTGCCAAGTTTGCTGAGTTGGCCAAGTTTTATCCGCATTACGCTGAGGAAAATGCTGAATTTTCAAAGTGTATTAAGTTTGAGAATGGGTTGCGCCTAGAGATTAAGAAAGCAGTTGGATATCAGAAAATTCGTGTCTTTGCTGATCTGGTTGATAGCTGCAGGATTTATGAGGAAGACAGTAATGCTCATTACAAGATTATCAGTGAGAAGAGGGGTAAGCACCCATAGAATCTTGGTAAGCCTTATGATGCCCCAGCTGGTAAGGGTAAACAGAGAGTTGTTCATGGACAGAGGACTAGTGGGGAGATGCTCCTGCTGGTGTGATTTGTTTTAAGTGTGGGAAACCTGGACACAAGAGTAATGTGTGCACTACTGAAGTGAAGAGGTGTTTCCGTTGTGGTAAGAATGGACATGTTGTATCTTAGTGTGAGCACAAGAGTGTGGTTTGTTTCAACTGTAAAGAAGAAGGGCACATTAGTAGTCAGTGTCCAAAACCGAAGAGGGCTCAGTCAAGTGGAGGATAAGACAGCTGCCGAGGACAAACTTATTAGAGGTACATGTTTCATTAATAGAACTCCTTTAATTACTATTATTGATACTGGTGCTACGCATTGTTTTATTGTTGCTGATTGTGTTGAAAGATTGGGTCTTATGTTGTCTTCTTTGAATGGATAAATGGTCGTCGATACTCCATCCAAGGGGTCGGTGACTACTTCTTTTGTGTGTTCGAAGTGTCCCTTGTCGATCTTCGATAGAGACTTTGTTGTTGATTTGGTTTGTTTACCGTTAAGAGGTTTGGATGTAATTTTGGGTATGAACTGGTTAGAACATAACTGTGTTCATATTAACTATTATGACAAGTCTGTGAAGTTTTCTACTCCTGAAGAAGAGGAAGATGGTTTGTTGTCTGCTAGACAGTTGAGGAAGTTGATGCAAAAGGAAGCGCATATGTTCTCGTTGATGGCGTCGCTATCTGTAGAGACTCAAGCTATAATTGAGGAATTACAGGTGGTGTGTGAATTTCCTGAAGTTTTCCCTGATGAGATTCCTGATGTACCGCCAGAGAGGGAAGTTGAATTTGCAATTGATCTTGTACCTGGTACCAGACCTGTGTCTATGGCACCATACAGGATGTCTGCGTCTGAGTTGAAGAAGCAATTGGAAGAGTTACTTGAGAAGAAGTTTGTAAGACCAAGTGTATCGTCGTGGGGAGCTCCAGTGTTGTTAGTAAAGAAGAAAGATAGAAGTATGAGGCTTTGTGTTGATTATAGACAGTTGAACAAGGTGACGATTAAGAACAAGTATCCGCTTCCAAGAATAGATGACTTGATGGACCAATTAGTGGATGCTCGTGTGTTTAGTAAGATTGATCTGAGGTCGGGTTATCATCAGATTAAAGTGAAGGATGAAGATATTCAAAAGACGGCTTTCAGAACACGTTATGGACATTACGAGTATTCGGTGATGCCTTTCGGTGTTACTAATGCGCCGGGAGTATTCATTGAATATATGAATCGTATCTTTCATACTTATTTTGATCGGTTCATAGTGGTGTTCATTGATGATATTTTTATTTACTCTAAGACAGAAGAAGAGCATGTTGAGCACTTAAGAGTAGTATTGCAGATTCTGAAAGAGAAGAAGTTGTATGCAAAGTTGTCCAAGTGTGAATTTTGGTTAAAAGAGGTTAGTTTTCTTGGTCATGTGATTTCAGGTAGTGGCATTGCTTTAGATCCATCGAAGGTTGATCTTGTGTTGCAATGGGAAACTCCAAAGTCAGCTACTGAGATTAGAAGCTTCTTGGGATTAGCTGGTTATTATAGAAGGTTTATCGAAGGGTTTTCTAAGTTGTCACTTCCATTGACTAAGTTGACTTGTAAAGGTAAGGCTTTTGTTTGGGATGTTCAGTGCGAAGAAAGTTTTACGGAATTGAAGAAGAGGTTGACGTCGGCTCCGATTTTGATGTTGCCTAATCCAGGAGAGCCTTTTGTGGTGTATTGTGATGCTTCTAAGATGGGTTTAGGAGGTGTGCTTATGCAGAATGGTAAGGTAGTTGCTTATGCGTCAAGGCAGTTGAGGACTCATGAGAAGAACTATCCTACGCGTGATTTAGAGCTTGTTGCCGTTGTTTTTGTGTTGAAGATTTGGAGGCATTATCTTTATGGTTCTATATTTGAAGTGTTTAATGACCATAAGAGCTTAAAGTATTTGTTTGATCAGAAAGAGCTGAATATGAGGCAACGAAGATGGTTGGAATTGTTAAAGGATTATGATTTCGGTTTGAATTATCATCCAGGAAAAGAGAATGTGGTAGCTGATGCGTTGAGTCGAAAGAGTTTACATATGTCAGCAATGATGATTAAAGAGTTGGAATTGATTGAGCAGTTCAGAGATATGAGCTTAGTTTGTGAGGTTACTCCGCGAAGTGTTATGTTGGGTATGTTGAAGATTAATAATGAATTTTTAGACAGTATCAGAGAAGCTCAGAAGTTGGATGTGAAACTGGTAGATTTGATGGTTGGGACTGATCAATCTGAGAATAATGATTTTAATCTAAATGAGCAAGGTGTGTTGAGATTTCGTAATCGGATTTATATTCCTGATGATGCTGAGATGAAGAAAGTGATACTTGAAGAGAGTCATAGAAGTAAGTTGAGTATTCATCCAGGAGCTACAAAGATGTATCAAGATTTGAAAGGTTTGTTTTGGTGGCCTGGGATGAAGAGTGACGTGGCTCAGTTTGTGTATGCATGTTTGACTTGTCATAAGTCAAAAGTTGAACATCAGTTTTCCAGTGTCGAAGTTGGCTGAGATTTATATTAGTGTGATTGTGAAGTTGCACGGTGTTCCTTTGTGCATTGTGTCAGATAGAGATCCAAGATTTACTTCTGATTTTTGGAAGAGTTTGCAAGAAGCGTTGGGCTCTAAGTTGAGGTTAAGTTCAGCGTATCATCCTCAGACAGATGGTCAGACTGAACGGACGATTCAATCGTTAGAAGACTTGTTAAGGGCATGTGTTCTTGAGCAGAGAGGTTCGTGGGATACTTATCTTCCGTTGATAGAGTTCACGTATAATAATAGTTATCATTCTAGTATTGGGATGGCACCTTTTGAGGCATTGTATGGTCGAAGATGTAGAACTCCGTTATGTTGGCATGAATCTGGTGAAAGTATAGTACTTGGACCTGAACTTGTTCGTGAGACTACTGAGAAGGTGAAGTTGATTCGAGAAAAGATGAAAGCTTCACAAAGTAGATAGAAGAGTTATCATGACAAGCAAAGGAAAGATTTAGAATTTCAAGCTGGTGATCATGTGTTTTTAAGAGTTACACCTGTGACTGGTGTTGGGCGAGCATTGAAGTCTAAGAAGCTCACTTCTCGTTTTATTGGACCGTATCAGATTTCGGAGAGAGTGGGAAATGTTGCTTATAGAGTGGCTTTACCGCCTAATTCATCGCATGTGATTCATATGGACGATGTGCAAGTACGGGATAATCTTACGGTGGAGATGATGCCTGTACGGATCGCGGATCGTGAAATGAAGACTCTGAGGGGAAAAGAGATTGCTTTGGTTAAAGTGGTTTGGCTAGGAGCTGCTGGTGAAAGCATGACTTGGGAGTTGGAGAGCAAGATGCGAGACTCCTATCCTGAATTGTTTGATTGAGGTAAATTTTCGAGGACGAAAATATTCTAGGTGGGGGAGAGTTGTAACGCCCGTAATTTAATTAATTATTTAATTAAATTATTTTTGGAATATTTAAGAAGTTGTGTTATAATTAATTGGATTTATTTTATCAAATGGAGAATAATATTAGAGATATAATATTATGTGGTGAAATAATATTAGGAGAGTAATATTATTTAATGTGGGCTTATTTTGAGAGAATAGAAGTAATAAGGGGGTGTGTTGGTTTTAAGTCCAATAAGGAGATAATAGAATAATAGGGTTATTTTATTATTTGTTGTTAGAAGAGAATAAAAAGAAGGAGGCATTAGAAGAAATAAGGATTGAGAAGAGAACGTGCAAGCTGCTAGAACGTGGGAAACGGAAAGAACGTGAATCTAACCGGAAATTGTAGAGCGACCTTCAATCCAAGGTAAGGGTGAGGTTCTAACTCTATAATTGGGTTTATGATGATTGATATGTGGGGTTATAGGTGGTTGTTGTTTCGTTCCTAAATTGAAATTACATGATTGTTTGTTATGAGAATCGATGAATTTTTGGATGAATATTGATGTCTTGATGCTGTTAAAATGCTGTAAGATTATAGGGTAATTATGGGTGATGAATTGTATTGATTAGATTAAGTTTTAGGGCTTAGTTATGGAATCCTGGTGAGATGCAGTAATGGAAAACGTTGAATGTAGCAGTATTGAAAACGCAAAATTATGCAGGGAAGGGAAACGTATAATTAGGCATGCAGAACAATCAGAAGTTGTTGTTTTAGAACAATAAGTCAATTAGGGATGGCGTTAGGTACTGTTCCAGATTAGGTTGATAACAGGAAAAGGAATTAAGATAATAACGTTAAGGAAAAGTAGCAGTTCTGACGTTAGAAGGATGCTGATGGAAGTTGCGTTAGATTAGCACAAGATAGAAGTTCTAAAGTTAGACATAAGTTGTTAGAAGTTGCGTGGCCTAGTGAAAGGTAGAAATTCTGATATTAGAAGTTGCATTAGTCAGAAGATGGCATTAGTCAGAAGGTGAGATGATCAGAAGTTGTATCTGGTCAGAGGTTGGGTGGTCAGAAGATGAGATGATCAGATGTTGTATCTGGTCAGAGGTTGGGTGGTCAGAAGATGAGATGATCAAAAGTTCTATCTGGTCAAAGGTTGAGTGGTCAGAAGATGAGATGATCAGAAGTTGTATCTGGTCAGAGGTTGGGTGGTCAGAAGATGAGATGATCAGAAGTTGTATCTGATCAAAGGTTGAGTGGTTAGAAGATGAGGTTAGCCAGGAGCTGTGAAAATCAGAAGCTGCATCTGATTAGAGGTTGCATTATTCAGAAGTTATAGTAGTCAGAAGATTATGTCGCCCAGAGGTTACGTCATTAGAAGTTGTGTATTTAGAAACTGTGTTGGTTAGAGGTTGCATGGTCAGAAGTTGTGTTGGCTTTTACGATGTGTTGTGCAGAACGATGAACATTAGATGCATAGAAGCTGTTGTTTGAGCTATAACAGTAGGAAGTGATGGTCTTGATGTTAGAGTTTCAGGATAACAGTGTTAATTTACTGTGAGAATTAAATATTGTTGTGTTATTAACAAGAATTTATTAATATTAAAATGATGTTTGATGATTTATAAATGGAGATGTTAGACGAATTATTTTGATTATTTAAGACATTATTTTGAGATGCATTTTGAGATGTTTTGAGATGATAATTTGAGATGTTGTCAACTTGGGTGTTATCATTACATTCATGGTTGTGTCGCATACATTGCATTTCTGAGATGGAGCTTATGTTCGTTGAGATGGCCTGGATTGGCAAATTTTGAGATGAAGGCTATGCCTTGTTGATGCCTTTATTAATTGGCAAATTTTTGAGATGGGAATGGTACCCCATGCATTTGCATAGTATTGAGTCGTATTATATGATTTCATAAAGAAATGTATTTTTGATGTTGATGAATGTATATTATTATTGAGATTGTTGTTGATTATGAGATGAGAAGTGGTGATGCTGTTGATATAATTTAATATATTAATTATCATGCATTTTATTATATTTTTAGATATCTCACCCCTTCTGTTTGAATGTTGCCCCTGTGTTGGTAACGTGCAGGTAATCGAGAGTGAAGGATGTATACCTTCAATAGTTCGAGTCGGTGTCATTGCTCTGATATGTAACACTCGGGGGTATGAACGCTTGCTGTTTTGATTGATGATTTATAGTTGTTGAATTTTAAATTGATTATTATTAAATATGAGATGTTTTCAAAGTTGCTGAATTGTTAGAGATGTTATTAAGAATTCTGCTGCGTAGATGTTGATTTATTTGATTAAAGATGCTATGTTGATGGTTCATCCGATGTTTGAAAAAGTGTTATATATCCACGATGAATGCAATAAATTTGTTAGAAGAATTTGTGACGTCCCGATTCATTTGTATGATTGAAATTTTATAACTCTGATTTATTTTTCATAAAATGCTTGGGGTAGAATTGGGGTGTTACACACTTCTCCATGCACCATTCTTTTCGACCCGTCAAAAGCCCTTACCATAATGTTACTAGGCTTTAGAGTTAAACCCTTGCAATCCAACCGGTCCAACGCCTTCTTGGGCAGAACATTCAGCGAAGACCCGGTATCCACCAACACATGAGCCATAGTGGTGCCCCTGCATTCAATCGAGACATGCAGAGCATCATTATGCTTTCTTCCCTTCGGTGTTAAGTCTACATCTGAAAAACCAATCCCATTATCAGCAGTCAGGCTAGCCACGCAATCTTTAAATTGATCAGCTGAAGTCTCTTGCGGCACATGCGCAGTTTTGAGGAATGCAATCAAAGCCTTCACATGGGCCTCGGAGCATAATAGCAAGGATAACATGGATATCTTTGAGGGGGTCTGCCCCAGCTGTTCGACCATATTGTAGTCACTCTTTTTAATTATTTTCAATATTTCCTCTATCTCTTGCTTAGAGGCTTCCACGGAAATATTTCTAGGTGCCTCCGTCCGGGAAGGCTCACCTACAACTTCTTTGCCTCGAATCCCAGATGACTTATCGGCAGGGGTACCAGCTGGAGCAAGAACAGGAATAGTAACTGAAGTACTGGCGGGTGCAGAAGATGAAATAACGACAGGCTTAGTGACAGTCTTCGGGGAGATCTCAGGAGAGAAAACCCTTCCACTTCTAGTAATCTTGCTGGTCCCGACAATGTTACCGACATCAGGATCGACTTCTTCGGTCTTCAAGTTTTGTTTAACGCCATGATAGTAAACATCGGCACCATAATGCCAAGGGACAGCTTTGTCTGAGGCGTACGGGATAGGACCAGGACATGTGATTATTAGCGGAGAGATTCTCGTAGTGGGTGTAATCCTAACAAGTATTCTCGAGGAGGCCTTGGAAGGATTGGCGGAAATGGTTATAATAGAAATGTCTTCAGATGGAACAACAGGAATCAGAGTTTTCTCGAACAAAATTTCTTTGCTGTCCATCAGGCATTGAACACTTGACCTCAGCAAATAGCAACCAGAAGGTAGAAATGAACAAATGTGGCAACCTTCACCACAACTCGGAAATAAACCGGCCAACAGCAAATTCTTCTTAACATTCATAAGAGGAGTAGAAACTTCGTCCACTGAGGTTATGAATAGATCAATATCAATGGCGTTAACTCCATGGTTGTGCTTAGGCATAGGAGCAGTTATGACATTGGGCTTCTCTGGAGCATCAAACTCAATCTCCTTGGCTTCAATCAAATCTTGTACTTTATTTCTTAGTTCCCAACAGTCATTTGTGTCATGACCAGGATCCTCAGAATGATAGACGCACTGAGCATTCGGATTGTATCGAGGAGAGGAGGTATTAGGATTCTTGGGAGCCTCTTTCAAAGTTGCCAAGTTAGATCTCAGCAGATGGGGTAGAACCTCTGTCAATGTCATGTTGATCCGGGTGAACTGCCTTTGTGTTCTTTCCACCCTTTGCTGATTATTGCATTATGGGGTAGCCGCAGGCCTAGGTATTATTACAGCACTTACCGTTGGACAGTATCCCGCTCTGCTCTGATCTCTCGGGTTATAAATGACACTGGCCTCCTTCTTACCAGTGAAGGGTTTCTTCATTATGCTCGAGGATGCGTCTCTTTAAATTTTGCCACTTTTTATACCGGCTTCGACCCGCTCACCGGTCATGATTAGTTCAGTAAATCCAGTTGCGTCCTTCTACAAACAATTGCGTCTGAGTTGGAGCTAAGTCAGCATTATACTGGTATTGTTTGTAGAAGGCGGCAGCCAAATATTCCCAATTGTGAATATTGGTCCCTTCCAATTGATAGAACCAATCCAACTGCATCCCTGACAAGCTCTCTTGGAAGAAATGCACCCACCGATTCTTATCAGCCGTGTGGGGTTGAATCTTTCTGACGTATGACCTTAAATGCAGCTTCGGGCAAGAGACACCGTCATATTTAGCGAAAGTGGGGACCTTAAATTTATGTGGGATGACAACCCCTGAGACAAGTCCTAACTCTTCAAAATCCAGTCCGGGTACCCTTTGGACATCCATAGGATTCAAACGATCCTCTAGCTCCTTGTATTTATTATCAGCAGGAGGATATTGTTCCTCAGAGTAATCAGGTTCTTCCTCTTCTTCGGATGCTGGGTTGTTGTTCACTTCCTTGGTTCTGTCTTCTTGATTATCTCCTTCACCCGATGATGTTGCAAAGTCCAAAGTCGGTCTGGCTTGTCCTTTGAACCTTCTTCCCATGATCACAATACCAGTTGGTTTCTTCGCTTTCTTCTTCTTCTCTTTGGCCAGTAGAGTCTTCAACTCCTCTTGTCCTTTTGTCAGAGTCAAGAGCATTTGTTGAAACTGGACATTCTGTGCCTGAAGATCTTTCACTGTCTGTTCAATGTCCATCTCACTGAAATAAACAGTAGAAGGATAAGGAGACCTATTGTAAGAAACCTATATGATGTTATGATGAATGAAGATGCAATATGCAAATGATTTCAAGGAAATTAGAGATTTAAATTTGTTCAAACCAGAAGGAACACACGTTATATTAAATTCAAGTTTGAGTACATCATGTCTCTTTGGGCTTACAATGAAAGAAACAAAATACAACAAAAGCTCCTAAGATAGAAAGTTCGAACGCATCCTCTTTGGAACGATGTAGGCGTTCAGATTCCGCTCTTTATGAAGTTGTTTGGTGAGTTCCAGAACTTTCTTCTCACTGGCGTAAAATTGAGCTTCAAAGGTGTCTCGCTCTTCCTTCGAATGAACCCAAGCTTTCTGAAAGCCCTCGAGAGAGGTAGGCATGTCAGGATGAAGGACAGTGTATGGGACGTCTCCTTCAACAATAGGCTCTATGATAATAGGGAGGATGGAAGGTAAGGCATTAGGAGACTTTGAGCACGAGCCCGTACCCACCTAAGATAAGGCTCGGGAGGGATAGAGTTTTTGTGTCCCAAAGTCCTACTGTCCACCTTGTTCACCATTCTCCAAGCTCGTGTAAACTTATGGCGATGACCTTGGTCTTCTTTGTCGTAGTCGAACACCAGACCTTGAATGAGCATCTCATGAGGGCCGTCTCTTTGGGCATACCCAAATGGTCGAAGAGCTAAACAGGGATTGTAGGTGATACCTCCCCTAATACCAAGCAAAGGGACGTTAGGGAATTCCCCACAGCGGTCAATGATAGAGACGTCTTCCAAGGATCTTGAACACCAAAGGATGTCCGAGTGGGTGAGGGATATCATCCTTTGGGATAATGTCAGTCTTTGCTCATTCTTCAATGCTGATTGAGGTAGGTGTGAAGTGAACCACTTAGCGAGTAGGGGAACACAACACAAAAGAGTACCTCTCTTCTTCATGGTGCGGGTATGAAGACAATGCAAGATGTATCCCAGTAAGGTAGGTACGGGATTGCGAGAGAGAAAGACTTTAATGGCGTTAACGTCTATGAATTGGTCCGAGTTGGGAAACAGAACCAAACCATAAATGAGAAGAGCCAGGATGTCTTCAAAAGCCTGGAAATCCATGTCGTCCCAGAATGAACGGGCCTTCTCCAATAGAAACTTGGCTAGGAAACCTTTAACCCCGCTTCTTGTCTCCCAATTGGATATGATGTCGACTCTCTTCATATGCGAAGCTTCGGCGAGGACTTCAGGTTTTGGAATCCCTTCTAGACCGGTGAAAGGTATATGATCAAGCATGGGCACCCCTAAGAGTAGAGAAAACTCTTCCAGTATAGGTACTAACTGATAGTCCTGGAAAGTGAAACAATGATGTACAAGATCAAAGAATTGGAACAGCACACACATCATCTCTTCTTGGAAACCGGATGTAGCCAAACTGAGGAGTCAACCGTATTTCTTGGTAAAAGGAGAATCCCCAGGAACTCTTGAGGCTAACTTTTGAAGCTGAGGGTATGCTTTTACAAAGCTGATTCGGATGGTGTTTCTTCAAACGGAATTCATGACCTACAAAGCAAAAACAAAGATAAATTTCTAAATCCTTGAAATGGTTAGTGAGCATGCTCATGATGCTTGTGATGTTTATGATGTTATGTACAAGTAAATATATACACACAAAGCAAACAAATCCCTATGTTTTAGGCTTGTGTGAGGTTTTATAGGTAAGTACCCTCTTGAAGTTTAGTTTGCTCAACCTGTCCTAGTAATAGTGATCGGGTTCTAAAGGATCTCAATATCACTGAACTTTCTCTTAGGCATTGTCTCAGCACAATCAATCTTTTCTTACGGCCGAGATATCCCAAAATTCCAGCCTTAATGAGTGTAGTATCGAGTATCAACCAATTTTCAGCTCTACACCGAAACCGGTTATCTCACTACGTCCTAATGGCCAAGTTTGTTCAATTAGGGTTCTAAAGTCAATTAGTGCTTTATGACGCCACTCAGCGGCCCCGTATTCTCCTCAATTCACCACGAGGGATACTGGTACCCACAAATGCGTCACACTAACATAGTTATTGTTTCAACCATATCAGTCTACGCCGTACAGTTTCCACAATCTATTGCTATTTACCAAAAGAGGTGTCCCAGATCCGGGTGGAGGATCAAAGCAAGCCCAAACAAAGAACAAAATGTAAAGCATACAAGTCAAACAAAGAAAGCAAGTAAATATTATCTAACCCTAAGGTAACCCCACTTTAAGAATGATCCCCAGCAGAGTCTCCAATTCGGTGATACGGTGGGAGAACTGACTTGGCTGTTTTGCGTTTGTATTCGCAAATGTTGCGGTTTAGCAAGAGTCGCCACCGACTTTTCTTTTATCCAATAAGGAAAGGTGAAAAAGCACAGGAAAGACCTTTAGAGATGTTTTCTTAAGTTCGGGGGGTAGACTATGAAAAGGGAAGGTATTAGCACCCTTTTCATCCATGGTTTTTCATGGGCTCTTAGTTACTTGTTAGATCACTTGCTTTTGTTTGAATGTGCTTGTGGGTTTTGAAAGTATTTTGAAAACGTCTTTGTAATGGTTTTCGTCTCTATAAGAACGCGTACAAAGTGTTTGTTTGGAAAATAGTCCAAAGATGTGTTTGTAAAATGTGTTTTTTGAAAGTGATTTTGAAGGTGATTTTGAAAAGGTGTCTTTGTAATGGTTCTCGTCTCTATAAGAACATGTACAAAGTGTTGTCTTTTGAAAATGTTTCAAAATGAGAGTGTTGGTGTAAAAAAATGTTTTTGTTGTGAGCAAGCGAGCAACTAGGAGCAAATCTACCTACTCAAAAGGTCTTAGATGTTATTTTCCTCCTCCTTTAGATGTTGCTATGTTACCATTGAGTTGGTAAGAAGCCCCATCGTTGGATGTGAAGGGACGGATGTTGGGACGTTTGTATAGTCATAGAAGGCAACCTATGGGACGTTTTAGCAATGTCGTTTTAGGGACTAGATCATTTACCGGAGGCAACATCGAGGGTCATCGAGGCACTACAATCTTTTATCGAGGGTCTTTTGCTAAAACGCCCATGTTCGAGGGACATGACTATTTTTACGATAGGCAACAAAGTGAGATTACCCTAAGGGTGCGTGTGTGTAAAGTGTGTTTGATTGCATGCATTTAGTCTTTCTTTTTAGGTTATCTATTTGTTGTTTTCATGTCTTGCCATACACACCTTAATTACTAGCATTTACACTTGAAAGCGATAAATTGCGGAAATGTAAAGTCCTACGCTATTACAATATTTTAGGGATGGGGGTACATATTTACTAATGGGGATTGCAAATAAAATTAAATCCTAAGTTACTATTACAACCATATTGAATGGATAAGAATGTACAAGGAAATGTGAAATGAACTTGTTTAGAAAATGGTTTTTGTCTTCAAAAATAAATTAATTAGTAAAAGGAAAATATTTTTATGTCCTTTTTTATGTTGATAAAAAAAAGTATTAATATTAAAAGTGATAAAAAGGGAAAATAAATGAAAGATAGAAACAGTGTGCTGCTGCAAGCAAAACAACAAGGATCAGAAGTTTTAAAGCTAGACACGTGGTAACTCAGAAAGAAACGTCAATGGGCATCAGAAGTTCTGATTGGTAAACTCTGAGGTCCTACAAGAAACATTAGAGGGAAAACATAGAAGTTCTAGGTGGTATTCAGACAGTGGGCCAAAAGTCAGAAGCTCTGCGTTACGCTAAAACAGCGAGTAAGCATCAGAAATTCAGCGTATTGTCAGCATGTGAAAATTAGAAACTCTGAGTGTTTAAAATAGCGAGTGGAAGTATCAGAAGTTCAGTGTGCTAACAATAAGGAGAACTCCGGAGTTATGTGCTATGCTAAACAGTGAGTGAGCCTCAGAAGTTCTATGTGTTAAATAAGTGAGTGAATCATAGAAGTTCTGTATGTTAAATAAGTGAGTGGAAACATCAAAAAATTTGTGTCATATTTCAACTCTTTTCTCATATTAATCAACCATCATCAGCTTATTCAGTTCTTAATCAAACCACAAATCAGAAGGATAAGAGCACAACAGTTTATAGAAGTTCTGATCCTACTCCTAAGCCTATCCTTAATCAAGAAGTTCTGATCCATAGTTTTTATATTCATGCGATGATATAGACAACATCAATACTATGATATTTACATGTTTAATGATGTTCTGAATGAAAAGATGCAGAGTCAGAAAGACTTACCTTGAACCTGGAGTGTGTGTTTGGAATATGGATTGCTGCCTTTAGATGTTCCAAGTCAGCAAGAGCAATGGAAGAGGAAATTCCAAGCTCTTTGATTCAAAAGGAAGAACAAATGTTTGGTTTTTTGTTTGGGATTTCTGGATTTTTATGAAGGGGTTCCACATATTTCTTTTCTCTCTTTTGATGATTCCCTCTCTCCAAAAACCAGCCCCTTGAACGTGTGATGGAGCCCAATATTTATAGGTGGTTCCGCTGTGGTTTTGGGGGGAAAACAAATGTGATTCAAACCTTTTTGGTATACTGTTCCATTGATTTTTAATCACAGTTTTCGTATGCTAATTTCATACAAATATGGGGTTTGAGGAAGTGCAGGCGTGGACTGGGTCAGCAGCTGATTGCAGGACTATGATGTAGCAGGGCAGCAGGTTATTTAAACGAGGTCTTGGGATTTGGTGATGTTCTGATTGCAGAAGATCAGAAACGTAACCTCCACGCGCTGAAGAGGCACGTTTTGATGGAAGACTATGTTCTGAACCATGTTTGCAACTTCTGACTGCACTTGCGTGGAGGCTGAAGAGTCATGTTCTGATTGAAGACTATGTTCTGAACCATATTTGCAACTTCTTACTGCGCTTGCATGGAGGCTGACTCAGAAGTTCTGAAGTATCATATGCTCTTAACACTTAGAAAATTTTCTAAATGTTTAGAAATTTTGATTTTTTTTCAAAGTAACTTCTGACTCCTGATTTTGATTAACTAGTTTCATGTCTTGATGAAGTATAATTGTTGAAACTTGATTTTTGATTTAAAAGTCAAAGTTTGACTTTTTCAGTGTGCTTTTGACCATTTTGCCCTTGTGGATGATTTCCTTGAAAAGTGATAATTCAAGACTTGGAACTTGATAGAAGCAAACCTGAGAGTTCAGGATGATCCTTTGAGAAATGAGAGAGCAAATTTTGGGGTACAACAACGTGCATAAAGTGTTTTTCAATGAGTTTGGTCAATTTCCAAGTGCTTTTTTATGGTTCCTAAGACCTATGATGCAGAGGAGTGCCACAAGACAAAGAGATACAATTAATTTTACCATTGTGCCATCTTTCCTGGTTTTGACATCATGTAAAACACCGTATATTGAAGTTGTACTCACATTCTGAACATTATGCTCATGAGAAGAAATTTTCTTGAGGTGTGCATGCTCTACATGTATTTTGATATGGTCTTGAAGGTTGATCAATTACTAATGGTTGATCCTCTTGTTTCCCTTGCAAGAGTGGTGTATGGACTCATATGGGTATTGTCTCCAAAGCTATAGTAAATGGTCAAGTCCATGTGATTGAGACTGATGTCAGATCTGATGTTGGAACATCATCTCAAAGTTTGTTTTACTCCTTCATCCAAGGAAGCTTGTGTTGCTCATGGTGGATTCTAAGGTCAATCCACTGAACTAATTTTGGAGTAGTTTGTGACGTGAATGGCTGTCATGACTGTTTGTTATGAAGACGAATTAACTGGTGCCAGATGTGTGCAGATAAAGGATGTTAGATCAAACTTTCTACCTTGTGTGAGAAGGTAGCCTTATCTGACTGATGGTAAATACTTTGACGGGAGTTGAGTATTTGTCTGACCTTTGATGGAGGTTGTGCATGAGACTGATGGTAAATACTTTGACGAGAGCTGAGTATTTGTCTGATGTGTTAATGCAAGTCTACAGTCTGATGTGTTGAGTATTTATTTTTCTCTATGTGACTATTGTTGAGTAGCTTGGAATAGGAAGCTGCTAACTACTGAGAGTTTATTTCTCTCTGTGGTGCTTTGGTATGTGATAACCTGAATTGGTTGTTGAAGGTGTGTCATTGGGGATCTTCTGGTGTCAAGGACTTCTATGCAGATAATAAATCCTATGGATGATGTTTTAAGAACCAGAGTGATTGGATTTTGTGATGATAAATTTTTGTCCCGAATGATGTTGTAACATCATGCTTATTGGTGGCAGTCTTTGGAAGATGTTTGAGAGATGCTTGTGGAGTTGGATGCTCAGGCATTAGGTCAGAAGAAGCGTTTCTGACTAAGTGGATTAGAATGTGGAGGCTTTAATATTGTTCACAAAAGTATGCTTGGTGAATGCATGACTACTTTGATGAAGACTTTACTAATATTAACACTTGCTAGTGAATGTGCAGGCAGAGGAGTTGTAAGTTCTCTAGTTTTAAGGATTGGCACTAGTTTTTGTAAAACAAATAATACAACAATATGTTAGATAGGATGTATTTACTTGCTAACAGGAATAGGTTGAGCAAGAAGTCCTATCATATGTTAGGACATGTTAAGTTGAAGAGTTTCAACATCTGGAACAATATGTCGGATAAAATGTCCAATAAAGGAGCATACAACATTGTGCCTGAGCTGAAGTGGACAGTTAAATTCTATTATGATTAAACGATGCATAACATTATAGGGAATATTATGCAACATTATAGGGCGCTTATTTATAGGTCAAGAAGAATCAATCAGAATATTGAAGAATATACATTTTCTAAATTTGGAGATAATTTAGGAAGATTGGATTGAAAACCTTATTTGTAGCAGAAGTTACTACTATTTGTAACATCCAAAATGTTGTTATTTGAAGGCCCAAATCTAGTTGGGTATAGGTTATAAATATAAGTGTTTGTAACTTAGGAAAAGCACGGGTTCAAGATGTAGCAATCTAGAGCTTTGTCTTTTTTCCGCTCTCTAGGAGAGTTAGTGTAAGTGAATCACTCGGGTTGTGAGATGGTCACTGTTGTTATCACTCAGAAGTTGTGAAGTAATGAGTTGAGTATTGTTCTTAGAGGAAACTTTGAAGAAACTCCAAGTTGTGGTCCTATTCAAGAGTCTTGGCTATATATTTTCATGGAAGTGTGTCTTCCTGTTTGTTCAGAATTGTGTTGATCCAATCGATATCTATGATTAAAGTGGGATTGAGGAGGACCTCATATCTAGGTGAGTCTTAGATGTAAATCTAGAAAGGGTAATGATTAAGTGATTAGGCCGTTGTTGCACCCCCAAAATTTTCCCTCCCATTTTTTCTTCAAGATATTCTTCTAGGGTCCTCATTTGCTCAAGATGACTCAAGAGTTGGTTAGACAAATGCTCCTCCTAAGCAATGGGTCTACAACTAGGGTTTTGAGTTTATCAAGGAAGATCGGGTTTCAAAGTTCTGAAGTTGTTTCCATGGTTCTTCATATGTCTTCAAGGATGCTCATATCAAGTTTCAATCCTTGCATCACAAGTTTGCTTAGTCAATGGCTCAGATGATTGAAAATCAATTGTATTGGGTAGAAAGTCAATTATGGTCAACATACAGTCAAACTTCAAGATTTTTGGTCCACGTCAACATTTTGAAGTGACATTCATCATTTAATCAAGGGTTGATCATGATTCCTCAAGAGGATCATTCAAATCATCAAAAGTCCAAAGTTGCCAAATTAGGGTTTCCTTAGGAGAAGTCAACTAAACTTTGACCAAGCATAATTTTCACATGCTTCATCAACTTTTCCCCAACCAAAGCCAATTTTGAAGTAAATTCAATTCTCTCCAACTTTGTATTTGTATGCTCAAGTACAAAAAGTGTTTCATTTGAAAGATATGAGCCTATACATTATAGGTCATTTTAAAAGTCAACAAAAAGACATTTTTTGTCAAGACAAATTACATCAGGATAAAGTCTCCAAAAGCAAAAATGATCAATCTATAAATTGAATAAGACATTTTGAGCTTTCCAAAAAGTCTAAGATTACCTTCAAAAGATGAAAATTGAGAGAGTTATGACTATTACAAGTTGGGAAATTTTGGTAAAATGCATGAAATGCAAAGTGAGCAAACTTGAAATTTTGAACTAGTGGACCTAACTTTTGATGCTTAAACATGTTCACAATGTGTTAGAGGACCTCTAAATCCATGCACATATTTTTCATGATTTTTATTTCTTTTATTTGAATTTTTCATTTAAATTTAGTAAAATTAAATGAAATATAAAATCATTAGGCCAGGGCGAGTGGGCTTTGAATTTCAATCATATGGAGGCCCAAGAACACATGAAGAACATGCCAAAACCATGTGAACTTGAAAATGGCAAGAAAAATCTCAAAATTGGAAGGTTATAAGTGTGTTTTATTATTGTCTCATGGCCATGAATGCGTTGTTTTCTTGCCATACTTGTTCACCCTACTCCTTCCTCTATATAAACACAACAAGGTCAGAAGCAAAGTATAGGCATCTTAGCCTCTAAAAAGCCTGCAAAAATTCTCCATATTTTTCAAAGAAACTTACATTTTCGTGTAGCAATTTCTAGGCATATTCAAGCAGTTTCAAGCCACGTACCATCTTCCTGAGGTTGCCAGGAGTCTATACCAGACCTCACTCATCGCAAATAAACCCCAGAATTCTCCTTTGCACTAGCTCTGATTGGTAAGTTGGTAAGTTTCCATTTAAAAATTTCAGCATGATTTTAATCATTGCAAGCATGCCAGCATGATTCATATCCATGATTTAAGTCGTTCTAATGTTTTACATTTGAGTTTTAACGCAGAAATAACATCGTGCCGTTATTAGAGCATGAAGCTTTTGAAGCTTCAGATCTTGCAATACAGGCATTGTTAGGTCAAACTAACCGCACCATGGGATTCACAAGGCCTTAATTAGTCAAATAAGATCATTTTCTTTTCTGTTTCGTTTGAATTGTGCATGTTTGATTTTCACATCACCGGAGGTGATGACTGGAATCACTATCCAAGGTGGTTTAACCAGTGGGTGAATCTGCGTGGCATTTTAAGGAGCCCTGGTCGGTCCAATCAAACAAGGGCGCGCGCATTTTTGTTGTTTGTCTGATGTCAGCATTCACTTTGTATTATATACATTTTTGATTGATTATACTACCGGATGTAAGGGCCGCCCCAACGGTAGGAGAGTGTGTTACTAAGATGTTAATGTACCAGGGCATGGGTTCGATCCCTGTAACTGGTATTTCATTTTTTTCATGTTTTTCCCTTGTAGATCCAATGCCTTCCAGTCCACGCGTGCACCATACGCCTCCTCAATCATCACCCTTCAATCCAGATCCAGCGTTTCAGATCTCACGTCCATGTTAAACCCTCATGGAAGAGGTGCACTAGATCTCATTCAGGAATTTAGGCCATCGTGTTTGGGCTTAGTGAATTTGCTTTATTACACCCCTGGGTTTACTATTTCAATCCCATCAATTCTTTTTTGTTTTCAATTTATTTTTTAAAATATAATTAACTTTTTTAATTAATTAATTAAAACTAATTTAGATTTATTTTTTCTTTAATTAAATCAACTTGACTCTTTTCTCTTTAATTTTAACTAAATCAAGTTAACTTTTTTTAAAGAAGATTAATTAACTAAATTTCCTTTCATTATTAAACTTTTCTTCAATTAAAAATAACTTAGGTTTTTATTAGGTTTTAATTCCCTTTTCTCAAAATAAAAAAAATCAATTAATCATCAATTATTTTCCATCAAATAAACTCCATGTTTCTTCTTGCAATCTTCGCGTTTTATTATTTTCGCATTAATTTTATCATAATTATGTAACTGCTAAAGGTTGTAATAGATTAACTAGGTTTTTATTTTTATTTCTATTTCCCCTAAATTTTTTGGTTTGTATCCCCCTTCCCCGAAGCTTTGTAATTGCGTAGGAAATCTATTTTTTGTCTTTACCACTTTCCTTATAACTGCTAGATGTATGCTAATAGACTTGCATGGAAAGACTAAAAGAAAATGATAGCTAACCCTAATCAAAAATTAAAATTAACTAAAATCAAAGCACTTCTCACACATGCACCTATAGGGTGATTCCACTTGTTACCTTAGAATAAAACAATCATGTCCCTCGAACATAGGGATACCATTAGCAAAGACCCTCGGTTAAAAATCATCATAAAGATCATAGTCCCTCGATGACCCTTTGATGATGCCTTCGATAAATGATCTTGTCCCTCGATGTTGCCTATGAATACATGATGATAGTCCCTTCGAATTTCTAAAGGTATCCCTATATGTTTCCTTTATGATTGTACGATGACTCGTGCATGTCCCTCAAAACATCTAACGATAGGGCTTCCTACTAACCAATGATAGGATAGCACTATCTAAAGGAGGAGGAAAAGAATAAAAGACTTTTGAGTAGGTAGATAATTCTTAATCGCTTGCTCGCGAACATTTCAAAACATTTTTCACACAATACACTTCTATTATGAAATATTTTCAAAACAAACACTTTGTATGTGTTCTCAACTGATACGAGAATCATTACAAAGTTGCCGAACTTAGGCATTTTCAAAATATTTTCAATTTTACACATTCACTAAGCATTTTCAAAAGTGAGCTATCGATTAAGAGCTCATAGATAACTATGGATGAAAAGGGTGTTAATACCTTCCCTTTTCATAACCTACCCTCCTTACTCAGAAAAATTCTCAAAGGTCTTTCATGTTCTTTTCACCATTTCCTTTATTGGATAAAAGAAAAGTCGATGGAGACTCTTGTTATCCGCGACATTTGTGATAAAACACAAAACCAAAAGTTAGTTCTCCCACCGTATTACATAACTGGCGACTCTGCTGGGGAAAACTAAAAGTAGGGTTACCTTAAGAGCTAGATCACATTTAAAATGCTTTACTTGCTTGATTTGTATGCTTTATATTTCAGGGTTTTTCTCGGGTTTATTTTTGTAAAGATCTTATACCCGGATCTGGGGGCTTTTTAGGTAAGTACCAATAGATCATGAGAATTGTATGGCGTATACCAATACGGTTGAAGCGATGTCTATGTTAGTGTGACACATTGGTTGGTGCCAGTGTCCCTTGAGTTAAGTCAAGGAGAATGTTGGGCTGCTGCGTGGTGTCATAAAGCACTAACTGACTATAGAACCTTAGTTTACACAACTCAAACCATTAGAAAGTAGTGAGATAGCCGGCTTTGGTGCAGACTGAAGTTGGGTGATACTCGATGCTACACTTATTGAGATCGGACTCTCAAGATAATTTGGTTACAAATCAGATGCTTGTGCTGAAACAATGCCCAAGAGAAAGATCAGTGATATTGAGGCTCCTAGAACCCGGTTACTTCTTTTAGGAAAGGTTGAGCCAACTAAAACTTCTAGAGGGTACTTACCTACAAACTCCATGAAATCTTAAACCTAAGTCCTTGTGTGTTTTGTTTGTGTATGGTTAATTGTTCGAACATGACATCATAACATCATGACATCATACCATATCATTTTCACTAACCATTTCAAGGACCAAGGGATTTATTATTGTTCTTTGTTGTAGGTTATGACCTCCACTCGCAGAAACACTATCCGGATCAACTTTGTAAGGGTGCCTCCTCAGCTTAAGGAGATAGTCTCAAGGGTTCCCGAATGTTATCCATTAATCAAAAGGCATGGTCGACTACTCAGTCTGGTTACCCCAGGTTTTGACGAAGACATGGTGAGTGTTCTATTCTAGTTCTTTGACCCCGCACATCACTTCTTCACCTTTCCAGATTATCAGTTAGTACCCACAATGGAGGATTTATCTCAATTACTGGGAGTACATGTTCTTGATCAGACACCCTTCACCGGTTTAGAGGAAGCTCTGAAACCAGAAGATATTGCAGCAGCCTTACATCTGAAGCGGTCCGACATTATATCTAATTGGGAAACGAGAAGTGGAGTCAAAGGTTTTCTTGCTAAATTTTTGATAGAGAAGGCCTAATTGTTTTTATATGCTATAAGTTTTCAGGCCTTCGAGGAGATCTTGGCTTTGTTAATCTATGGATTGGTACTGTTCCCTAACCCATACCAACTCATAGATGTGAACGCCATCAAGATATTTCTTACTCGTAATCATATGCATACCTTGCTCGGAGACATTTTGCATTCTCTTCACACCCGTACTATGATGAGGAGAGTAACTCTCATGTGTTGTATACCTCTGCTATCCAGGTGATTTATTTCGCACCTTCCTCGCTCGATAATGAAGAATGAACAAGGTTTGAGGTGGTCTCAAAGAATAATGTCACTCTCTCATTTAGACATGTATTGGTATTCCCGATCTCACGAGGATATCACTATCATTGACCTCTATGGGGAATTCCATAATGTTCCACTCCTTGGAATTCAGGGAGGTATTACTTACAACCTTTCTCTAGCTCTCCGTCAATTTGGGTACACTCGAAGAGACGGTCTGCATGACACGTTTATCCAGGGTATTTTATTCGATTATGAGAATGTTCCTTAAGGTTATCGTCAAAGGTTTATACATGCTTGGGGCATGGTGAGCAAGATTGATAGCAAGGCTTTGGGATATAAGAACTCCATTCCTCAGGAGCCCTACCTCAAATGGGTACGAGCTCGTGCTCAAAACCTTATGATGCCATATCCTGCTGTCCTACCGGTAATCATGGAGCATGTGGTTGAAGGAGACATTTCTCGCACCATCCTTCATCTAGACATGCCTATTGACCTTGAAGAATTGCATAAATCCTGGATTTAATTCAAGGAAGAAAGGGACACCTTTGAGACTCAGTTCTATGCTAGCGAGAAGAAGGTGTTGGAGCTGACAAAACGACTCCACGAAGAGAAAATCCTTAATGCATATGTCAACACAAAGAGGAAGCGTCCATGTGAGACTTGAGTATTAGGTATTAGGAGTTCATACTTTTGTTTTCATTGTAAGCCTAAAATGAAATTTTAATTTGAGATTACTAATAAAAGTCTTTGTTTTTGCTTCCTTTTGGTTAATGAATTTAAATCCCACGAATCCTTGAAAACATTGCATATACATATCATGCATCACTACATCACAGGTTTTCCACATACAAGTTTTCTCATCTGCTTACTGTTTATTTCAGTAAAATATGGCCCTCGAACAAACTGTTAAAGAACTCCAAGCCTAGAACTCTCAATTCTAGGAGACTCTCCTAAGCTTAGTATAGGGGCAGAAGGACAGGATGGCGATCATCGCCAAGAAAAAGAAGACTCGGAAGGAAGTTTCTCTCTTCAATATGGGGAGAAGATTCAAAGGTCTTGTTAAACCATTTCCAACTGCTGATATCTCCTCTGATGAAGACAACCAAGAAGAATATGGTAGAAGTGTCAGGGTTGAAGGTGGAAACAATCAAGACTCTGGGAAGATTCCTGAAGATGAAGACTATTCCAATAGTTGTGTCTTCTAATACTGTAAAGAAGACATTCGATCTACCAAGCCGAGGAAGAAGGTGAGGAAGATTGTGAAATACCTGGAGAACTTGTCAGACTCTTAACACAAGAAGAAAAGTCTATCCAACCACATGAAGAGCCAGTCGAAGTTGTAAACTTGGGCATCGAGACAGACCGGAAAGAAGTCAAGATAGGCGCCAACTTAGAGATCAGTGTCAAGAACAGGTTGATTCAGATGTTACATGACTTTGTTAAGATTTTTTCTTGGTCGTACGAAGACATGCCATAGCTTGATATTGATATTTTGGTTCATCATCTGCCAATGAAAGAGGGTTGTTCTCCGATTAAGCAAAAGGTTTGTTTCATGCATCCCAAAATGTTTGAGAAGATCAAGGATGAGGTTATGAAGCAATTTAACACAAGTTTCTTAGTTGTGACATCCTATCCTCAATGGGTTGCTAATGTTGTTCTGGTACCAAAGAAAGATAGCAAGGTGCGTATGTGAGTAGATTACAGGAATCTGAATAGGGAGAGCCCCAAAGATGACTTCCCACTTCCGCATATTGATGTTTTGGTCGACAACACCGCTCAGCATAAGGTATTCTCTTTCATGGATGGATTCTCGGGTTATAATCAGATCAAGATGGCGCCTGAAGATATGGAGAAAACTACCTTCGTCACACAGTGGGGCACTTTCTACTACAAGGTTATGCCTTTTGGGTTGAAGAATGCCGGTGCAACTTATCAGCATGCCATGGTAGCTTTATTTCATTACATGATTCATCACGAAATAGAAGTCTACATCGAAGATATGATAGCTAGATCACAAACTGAAGAAGTGCATCTTCATCATCTACATAACTGTTTGAAATACTGAATAAGTATAAGCTGAGGTTGAATCCAAACAATTGCACCTTTGGGGTGAGATCCGGTAAACTCACGGGTTTCGTAGTTAGTGGTAAAGGTATTAAAGTTGATCCCGCAAAAGTTAAAGCTATTCAAGAAATTTCGGCTCCTCATACTGAGAAGGAAGTCAGAGGATTCTTAGGACGACTAAATTATATTGCCTGATTCATTTCCCACTTGACTGCTACTTGTGAGCCAATCTTCAAGCTGCTGAAGAAAGATCAAGTAGTAAAATGGGATGATGACTGTCAAATAGCCTTTAACAAAATTAAGGAGTACCTACAAGAACCTCTGATTCTAATTCCACCAGTTGAAGGAAGGTCTCTAATCATGTACCTAACAGTGCTAGAGAAATTAATGGGGTGTGCACTGGGGCAGCATGACGAGTCTGGTCGAAAAGAGCATGCAATATACTACCTTAGCAAAAAACTTACCGACTATGAAATAAGATATTCACTGCTCGAGAAAACTTGTTGCGTTTTGGCATGGGCTGCTCGCCGACTAAGACAGTATATGTTGACCCATACTACCTTGTTGATCTCTAAGATGGATCTCATCAAGTACATATTTGAGAAGCCAGCTCTCTCTGGAAGAATAGCCTGATGGAAAATGGTCTTGATGGAATACGACATACAGTACACCACTCAAAAGGCAATCAAGGGAAGTGTACTGGCAGATCATTTGGCATATCAAGCTGTAGACGACTATCAGTCTATGAATTTTGAATTTATGGACGAGAACATTATGCTAGTCACATATTGTGAAGAGCCTGGACTGTATGAAGGACCTGAGCCAGGATCCCGATGGACTATGGTTTTCGATGGAGCTTCCAACGCACTTGGCAAATGAATTGGTGTTGTAATTATCTCTCCTCAGGGTTGCCATACGCCCTTCACCGCCAGATTATGCTTTGATTATACCAATAACATGGACGAATACGAAGCATGCATTATGGGTATTAAAGTTGTTATTGACCTAATAAACAAATTTTTGGATGTATATGGGGACTCAGCCCTGGTGATCAGTCAGATCAAGGGAGAATGGAATACGAAGCATTTGAATCTCATTCCTTATAAAGAGCACGTGTTAACCTTGATCCCATACTTCGAAAAACTCAATTTTAAGCACATCCCGCAAGAAGAGAATCAGCTGGTGGACGCGTTGGCTACAATTTTGTCTATGTTCAAGGTCAGATGGGATAATGAGGCGCCCAGAATCACCATTGAAAGATTAGACAAACCAGTACACTGCAATGAAGTTGACACTGATGGAGTATAAGAAAAACCTTGGTTTTATGAAGTGAAGAGGTATCTTGAGGCTCAAGAGTATCCTGAAGGAGCATCTATCAATGATAATAAATTCCTACAGAGGTTCTCTGCTATGTTCTTCCCGAGCAACGAAATTCTGTACAAGTGCAACCATGATTCGACTCTGCTTCATTGTGTGGACAAGAAAGAAGCAGAGAAAATATGGGAGATATGCACGAAGGTATCTTTGGGACTCATTCCAATGGGTATACTATGGCTAAGAAGATTCTGAGAGCGGGTTACTACTGGTCAACCATGGAAAATGATTGCCATCACCACTATAGAACTTGTCACAAGTTCCAGATCTATGCTGACAAAGTACATGTGCTACCGGTCCCTCTAAATGTCTTGACTGCACCTTGGCCGTTTGCAATGTGGGGCATTGATATGATTGGAGAAATTAAGCCTACTGCCTCTAATGGACATTGTTTCATCCTGGTTGCTATTGATTATTTCACAAAGTAGGTTGAAGCAGCCTCATTCGCCTCAGTTACCAAGAATGTTGTCTCCCATTTCATTAAACATAATCTTATCTATCGATACGGTATCCCTGAGAGAATTATCACGGATAATGGTACCAATCTCGAAAGCACTATGATCACGGAACTCTACATGCAGTTCAAGATTAAGCACCACAACTCTTCTCTGTATCGACCAAAGATGAATGGCACAGTGGAAGCCGCCAATAAGAACATAAAGAAGATTATACAGAAGATGGTTATGACCTACAAAGACTGACACGAGATGTAACTATTTTCTCTTCATGGCTATCGCACTTCAGCTAGAACATCAACTGGGGCAACCCCATTTTCTCTGGTTTACGGTATGGAAGCTGTCCTACTTGTCGAAGTTCAGATTCCCTCTTTGAGAATTATGAAAGATGCATACTTAGACGAAGACGAGTGGATTCAAACTAGGTTGGATTAGTTAAATCTCATTTATGAGAAAAGGCTTACGGTCGTCTGTCACGGTCAAATATGTCAGAGGCGTATGATCAAGGCATTCAACAAAAAGATCAAGCATCGGGTATATCAAGCTGGAGACCTGGTAATAAAGCGCATCATTCTACCGTAAGGTGATCCTAAGGTAAAATGGACTCCCACCTATGAAGGGTCGTTAGTGGTTAAGAAAATATTTTCTGGCGGTGTTATGATACTAACCATCATGGACAGTGAAGATTTCTCGTATCCTGTAAATGCGGACATAGTCAAAAAATACTACGCATGAAAAAGTGACCTGCTAGGTTGACTGGCCTAGGAAAAAATAAGGGCAGCCAGGGGAACCAAAAGGGTTCGGGCAAAAATTAGGGATAAGAATATAAACAAATTGTACACCCGGCAAGTGGAAA
Source organism: Vicia faba (assembly GCA_948472305.1). Lineage (NCBI taxonomy): Eukaryota > Viridiplantae > Streptophyta > Magnoliopsida > Fabales > Fabaceae > Vicia > Vicia faba. The sequence continues at coordinate 886,586,366 of OX451736.1, forward strand.
ACTGAAAAGGCGGCTTGGGCAAAAAGGGGTATCCCGGTGGACTGAAAACCCGAAAGGGCGGTCTAGGCAAAAGTTAGGGATTAAAGCGTATGACTATGTCTTGTTGGATCACTCATAGAAAGCCTTGTTACCAACATTAGGTTCAAATGGTACAAATCAATTCAATCAACTTCTTCCGACAGCAAGGCATGAGATGCTTGAAGGCATAAGGGGTGGTAGCAGAATTGAAACCCGACGAGATTATTTTCACATAGCTATATGTTTTCACTTTGTAATCTTTCTTCATTTTTGCGACGATTTCCTCTTACTAGGATTTCTGTCTCTTTGTACAAAATCGCCTGTTTATAGGCAAACTATCAATACAAATACCATTTCAAAAATTCAAATGTTTTGTTTTTTCTATTTTGTTTGCAAAAACGTCCAATAACTAAATTGAATGAACATATGCATATGAATACGATTACTATTAACAAATATATGCATAAAAACATTAATAAGAATTTGCTCAAGACTCTAGGAGTTGGGATAATATTCAAGTCGCCCATAAATCCTCACATGATTATCCCCATAGAGTCATATTCGCAAGCTCATTTTCGACAAAGATACACTCCCCACAAGGCTGAAATAACTTAATTCGCCAGCAGATTTCCCTAGTGGATGAGGGAATATGATTTTTTCCCCGACAACATCGCTAACCAACGGAGTCCCAACCCTTGTCAAAGATTATGACGTCAGCATAATCCATATGAATTCTCATCCCCAGCTGAGATTATTCCTCTGAAACCGTAAAATCCCCTGCAAAATTCTTTTCTCCAGCGGAGCTTATTTCCTCAGCATGAGTATTTACCAGCAAAGTGTTTCTCTAACAGGTTTAGGGTTTATTTCCCCAACAGGGTTCATTTCCCCAACAGAGTTTATTTCCCCAATCGGGTTTATTTCCTCAATAGAAAACACTCTCCCCAGCTTGAGCCTATTTCTATGACTACTATATATCACCGACACAATCCCTTTCTCCAGTAAAGGGTAGTTAAGGTTGTTATCCCCAGAAAGTTGTTACAGAATCTGAAATCGGACTAGATATCTTTCAAACTTATCCTCTCCAGATGAGTAAGCGTCCATATCAGAAATTCGGTTAGACAATGCCTCGAAAGGTTATCCATCTCTTTTATCCCCAGTCAGGTATATAAGAATTAAGTTCTTCAGTAGAGTGATGAACAACCAATGATTTTGAACTCTTCTGCCCAAGCAGGAATCAACGTTCCCCGGTGGAGTATCCCCAAACAGAAATCAGGAATCCCTAGCGGCAACATTCCAGACGAGATTGAAGATTACACATATTCTTCATCCCTAGCATCATTCAGAGATTTATTTTCCCTAGCGAGATGTTATACGGAGCTACACTTCAACGACATTTCACATTCATCCATCATTTACAAACATCATAGCATATGCATACGAAACGCATATGGCACAATCTCGTTTAATTTGAGAATATCATTACGCAATGCATTTCATACATCATGATATTGCATACAGCTAACGCTTTATCCTTTCAGGTGAGGTCTACCAATAGACGAACATCATCAACAATTTTCAAACAGATCAAAGATTAACTCCCGAAACAGGACGGAGAAACTATCTTTCTTTCTTTATGGTCAGATAAATATCAATTCTTGAAACAGGACGGGCCGAATATCTTTATCACCAATGGTATGAACTCCCGAAACAGGACGGGTTTATCAACAAACTGATTAAAGATCAATTCCCAAAATAGGACGGGGTGACTATCTTTATCACCAATGGTTTGAACTCCCGAAACAGGAAAGGTTTACTAATAAACTGATTTTAGATCAATTCCCGAAACAGGACTGGGCGACTATCTACGTGAACATATCGAAGATTAACTCCTGAAACAGGACGAGGAAACTATCTTTCTTTCTTTATGATTAGATAAAGATCAATTCCCAAAATAGGACAGGGCGACTATCTTTATCACCAATGGTATGAACTCCCGAAATAGGACGGGTTTACCAACAAACTGATTGTAGATCAATTCCCAAAATAGGACAGGCGACTATCTACATGAACAGATCAAAGATTAACTCTTGAAATAGGACGAGGAAAATATCTTTCTTTCTTTAAGGCCAGATAAAGATCAATTCCCGAAACAGGACAAGGCGACTATCTTTATCACCAATGGTCTGAACTCCCGAAATAGGACAGGTTTACCAACAAACTGATTGAAGATCAATTCCCGAAACAGGATGGTGCAACTATCCTTATCACCAATGGTATAAACTCCAAAAATAGGACAGGTTTACCAACAAACAGATTGTAGATCAATTCCCGAAACCGGAAGGGGAGACTATCTACATGAACTGATCGAAGATTAACTCTCAAAACAGGACAGGGAAACTATCTTTCTTTCTTTATGGCCAGATAAAGGTCAATTCCCAAAATAGGACGGGGCGACTATCTTTATCACCAAGTGGTATGAACTCCCGAAACAGGACGGGTTTACCAACAAACAGACTGTAGATCAATTCCCGAAACAGGACGGGGTGACTATCTACATTACAAACACTTCCCTTCAGGATATTCATTCTGAAAATCACTTTCCTTCAGAAATTCACTCTAAAAAAGCATTTCCTTCAGACAGAATCAAATAGGTTCATTCTAAAAAGCATCCTCAGATACATTCAAGCGTAGACTCCTTCTGATACTTCTATCGACATTCACTTTGGATAGCATCTATAAGCCCATCTCTGACGACTCTCTGTCAGCTCTCCAAATGGAATCTTTAAGCCCATTCGCGATATTATCAACCTACAACATTATCTTCTGCACATGCGAGTGTAAATTTCTGGGCACTTAAGTGTTCAATCATCTTCTACCTTCAGGTTACGAATGGTGGACATGTCAATATAACTCTTCAGGTTTTAGAAGATTGAACAGGGGCAGCTGTTGTACCCCAAAATTTTCCCTCCAATTTTTCTTCAAGACATTCTTCTATGGTCCTCATTTGCTTAAGATGGCTCAAGAGTTGGTTAGACAAATGCTCATTCTAAGTAATGGGTCTACAACTAGGGTTTTGAATTTCTCAAGGAAGATTAGGTTTCAAAGGTCTTAAGTGATTTATGTGGTTCTTCATATGTCTTCAAGGATGCTCATATCAAGTTTCAAGCCTTGCATCACAAATTTGCTCAATCAATGACTCAGATGATTGGAAATTAACTATATTGGGTAGAAAGTCAACTATGGTCAACATACAGTCTAACTTCAAGATTTTTGGTAAAAAAATAAAAAATTTGGATAAAAGGTTGATCATGATTCCTCAAGAGAAGCCCTTAAATCATCAAAAGTTGGAAGTTGCCAAATTAGGGTTTCCTTTGGAGAAGTCAACTGAACTTTGACCAAGCATAATTTTCACATGCTTCATCAACATTTCCCCAACCAAAGCCCATTTTGAAGTAAATTCAATTCTATGCAACTTTGTATCTGTATGCTCAAGTAAAAAAAGTGCTTCATTTGAAAGATATGAGCCTATACATTATAGGTAATTTTAAAAGTCAACAAAAAGACATTTTTTGTCAAGACAAATTACATCAAGATAAAGTCTCCAAAAGCAAAAATGATCAAAAGATAAATTTAAGAGGACATTTTGAGATTTCCAAAAAGTTCAATATTACCTTCAAAATATAAAAATTGAGAGAGTTATGATCGTTACAAGTTGGGAAATTTTGGTAAAATGCATGAAATGCAAAATGAGCAAACATGAAATTTTGAACTAGTGGACCTAACTTTTGATGCTCAAACATGTTCATAATGTGTTATAGGACCTCTAAATCTATGAACATATTTTTCATGATTTTTATTTCTTTTATTTTATTTTTTTCATTTAAATGCAATTAAATCAAATGAAATACAAAATCATTGGGCCAAGGCGCGTGGGCTTTGAATTTCAATCATAGGGAGGCCCAAGAACACATGAAGAATATGCCAAAACCGTGTGAACTTAAAAATGGCAAGAAAAATATCAAAAATGGAAGGTTATAAGTGTGTTTGATTCTTGTCTCATGGCCATGAATGCATTGTTTTCTTGCCATACTTGTTCACCCTACTCCTCCCTCTATATAAACACAACAAGGCCATAAGCAAAGAACAAGCATCCTATTTTCGTGTAGTAATTTCCAACCATATTCAAGCAGTTTCAAGCCTCGTACCATCTTCTTGAGGTTGCCAGGAGTCTATACCAGACCTCACTCATCGCGAATCAATCCCAGAATCCTCCTTTGCACTAGCTTCGATTGGTAAGTTGGTAAGTTTTCGTTTACAAATTTCAACATGGTTTCAATCATTGCAAGCATTCCAACATGATTCATATCCATGATTTAAGTCACTCTAACATTTTACATTTGAGTTTTAACACATAAACAACATCTTGCCATTGTTAGGGCATGAAGCTTTTGAAGCTTCAGATCTTGCAATACAAGCATTATTAGGTCAAACTAACCGCACCATGGGATTCACAAGGCCTTAATTAGTCAAATAGGATTATTTTCTTTTCGGTTTCCTTTAAATTGTGCAAGTTTAGTTTTCACATCATCGGAGGTGATGACCGAAACCACCATCCAAGGTGGTTTGACCAGTGGGTAAATTTGCGTTGCATTTTAAGGAGCCCTGATTGGTCCATTCAAATAAGGGCGCGTGCGTTTTTGTCATTTAACTGATGTCAGCATTCACTTTGTAATATATACATTTTTGATTGATTATACTACCGGATGTAAGGGCCTCCCTAGCGGTAGGAAAGTGTGTTACTAAGGTGTTAATGTACCAGGGCATGGGTTCGATCCCTACCCCTGGTATTTCATTTTTTTCATGTTTTTCCCTTGCAGATCCAATTCCTGTCAGTCCATGCACGCACCATACGCCTCCTCAATCATCACCCTCCAATCTAGATCCAATGTTTCAGATCTCACGTCCATGTTAAACCCTCATGGAAGAGGTGCACTGGATCTCATTCAGGCATCTGGGCCAGCGTGTTTGGGCTTAGTGAATTTTCTTTGTTACACCCCATGGGTTTACTCTTTCAAGCCCATACATTCTTTTTTTATTTTCAATTTATTTTTTAAAATATAATTAAAATTTTAATTAATTAATTAAAACTAATTTAGATTTAGGTTTTCTTTGATTAAATCAACTTGAATCTTTTCTCTTTAATTTTAATTAAATCAAGTTAACTTTTTTTAAGAAAATTAATTAAATTAATTAACTTAACTTCCTTTCATTATTAAACTTTTCTTCAATTAAAAATAAATTAGGTTTTAATTCCATTTTCTCAAAATAAAAAAAAATTAATTAATCATCAATTATTTTCCATCAAATAAACTCCTCGTTTCTTCTTGCAATTTTCGCGTTTTTCTTATTTTTGCATTGATTTTATCATAATTATGTAATTGATAAAGGTTGTAATAGATTAAATATGTTTTTATTTTGCTTTCTATTTCCTCAGAATTTTGTGGTTTGTATCCCCCTTCCCCGAAGCTTTGTAATAACGTAGGAAATCTATTTTCTGTCTTTACTGCTTTTCTTATAAATGCTAGATGTATGGTAATAGACTTGCATGGAAAGACTAAAAGCAAACGATAGCTAACCCTAATCAAAGATTAAAATTAAATAAAATCAAAGCACTTCTCACACATGCACCTCTAGGGAGATTCCACTTGTTGCCTTCGGATAAAACAATCATGTCCCTTGAACGTAGGGATACCATTAGCAAAGACCCTCAGTTAAAAATCATCATAAAGATCATAGTCCCTCAATGACCCTTCGATGCTTCCTTTGGTAAATGATCTTGTCCCTCAATGTTTCCTATGAATACATGATGATAGTCCCTTATAATTGCTAAAGGTATCCTTATATGTTGCCTTTATGACTGTATGATGACCCGCGCCTGTCCCTCAAAACATCCAACGATAGGGCTTCCTATTAACCAATGATAGGATAGCACTATCTAAAGGAGGCGGAAAAGAACAAAAGTCTTTTGAGTAGGTAGATAGTTCTTAATCGCTTGTTCGCTAACATTTCAAAACATTTTTCTCACAATACACTTTGCTTCTGAAATATTTTCAAAACAAACACTTTGTATGCATTCTCAACTGATACGAGAATCATTACAAAGTTGCTGAACTTGGGCATTTTCAAACTTACATATTCACTAAGCATTTTCAAAAGTGAGCTAGCGATTAAGATCTCGTAGATAACTACGGATGAAAAGGGTGCTAATACCTTCCCTTTTCATAACCTACCCCCTTACTCAGAAAAATTCTCAAAGGTCTTTCCTGTTCCTTTCACCCTTTCCTTTATTGGATAAAAGAAAAGTTGGTGACGACTCTTGCTATCCACAATATTTGCAATCAAACGCAAAACCAAAAGTCAGTTCTCTCACTGTATCACAGCCATAAAATGGAGGTTTGTTGTAGCGTCTATGAATTGATACTATCATTGTGGATTTGTCGCTGGCTTGGTATGCCCCCAGAGTATAAAGGTTATTCTAAACTGGGTTAATAATCATGTGTGTTGTTTATGCTTTTCAGTACTGTGTTTATTGTTAATATATTTCCTGTTAGTTTATGTCGAATCAGATGTCCTAACATGTCATAGAACATTTGAGTTCTGTCATACCAGAATTTCAATTGGTATTAGAGCAAGCATCATGTTTGTTTCTAGATGAGATCCAAGGGGGATACTTTCTAGTTATGTGCAATGTAGATTAGTTCTACTGAAAAAGTTGTATGAACTTGGAGAGTTCATATTTTTATTTGAACGGTCCCTAGAAGTGGGGGATGGATTGTTCGTGATAGGGTGTATATTGGACCTGTCTGTGTTGGTTTCAGACGTGTAGCTTTTGTGGCAAGCTATTGTGTTAAGGGTTAGATTTATTTTCAAATCTAGGTTAACTTATTGCACCTGAAGGATGGTGTTGCACAAGGGTTACTATTTCTCCCTATAGGTGATTGAGGAGTTTTTTTAGTTTGTATTCCGCTACATATATATCTGATGGAAAACTCTTGGTGGTTTTGTGTGTTGAGGATGCAATATATTATTCTTCTCTGAAGGTGTATCGCGTGGTGTGGTGATACTTGAGGAAAGGTTCGACTAGCTTGCTAGAGTAGCCAAAGGTACTTGAGGTTTATCCCAATTCCACTCATAAAGACACTCTTATGTGAATTTGTTGAAAAGAGATCTGGTAGAGGCAATTATTTTTGCTTTCAACCCTAAAAGGCCAATCTCCATGCTTTGATAAATGATCTCTTGATGTGCTCCTTTTAAATGGAACTGGTGTCCTACTAGATGTTGGAACATCAAGTCAGCAGATTATGCAAAATTTGGTTGGACAAAGTAGGGCATAGCAGATGCTTGGGGGCTAAACAAATGTTTCTTAAATCACATATGTCTGGAACCTACTCATGATCTAGAAGAGAAGGCATTTGTATCTAAGAATTTTCCATGATAGAAACATGTCTTAGATAAGTATGTTGGTTAGGACACGATCAACATATTTGGAACTCTTTAGATTAGTTTATTTCTAATCTAAGTGAGTTGGTGAGCAGTGGTTGTGCATTGTTATGGAGGCTTAATAAAGTTATCCCAAGCTAGAGTGACAAAACGTTCTCTCTAACATCTAGAAGATCCTTCGGATCAAAGGAGACAAGCTTATGGAATCTTGTTTATGGACATGAAACAAATTCTAATTGAGGTAAGTAGTGCAATAATCACATGATGTACAACTATGTATGGTTCTCAAGGAATTCTTAGAAGCTAATAAGAGGGAGTCCTTAATCTGAAGCTAGAAGAACTTGAATAAGTGTCAGACATAATGTCTTGACATCTTTGTATTGGGGATTTATTTTTCTCAATATGACTGGTGGTTCTTTTCATAAATAGGATGGAGGTTGTTTACTCTAACTTGGTATTCTTATCAAGTATATGAGAACGTGGAACTCCTATTCTGTTGTTGTGTAAAGGTCTTTCAAGGGATGGTGAGCATTGGAGGAATGTCAACCAAAATTCTGTGGTTGATTATTATCTGCACTATGGAGAATCATCCAAATCACGTAGGATGAGCATCTCAATTGTTAGAAGCAAGGAGGAGTTATGGGAAGTTCCTCTCTCTGCTAGGGTTCAATTATATGGTGTCCTCACATAATGGAACAGATGTGTCTGCAAGGACGGAAGGGAATCCTTATGTATTAGGAGAAGCGGACTTAGTCTGAACAGTGTGCTTGTGGTGAAACATGATCATACATTGCCATGGTTATTGAAGTTTTCTATAAATACTTGTTAGAGGGAATCTCCTCTTTAGGTGCAGAAGAATGGCATTCAACATCTCAAAGTCAGACAGGAGGTCTAAAGTTTAGAAGTTTAAGAAGAATAATCTTAAGATGTGTGATATACAAGTTTCTGCATGTATGTATGATTCGGTGTAGAAAGTTGATTAGCTATTGATGGTTGATCCTCTTATACCCCTTTCAAGAGTTATGGATTACTATGGTATCTCCAGACCATAGTTAATGGTGAAATCCATGTGTTTGAGACTGATGTCGAATCTGATGTTGGAACATCATCTCAAAGATTTTGTTACTCCTTCAGCCAATGAAGTTGTTATTATCCAGAGTGGAGCTAAGGTCAAGCCACTTACCCAATCTGGAATATTTTATGACATGAATGAATGTCATCAGCTGTTGCTAGACATATGCAGAAGAAGGATGTCAGACCAAATGCCCTACCTTGTGTGAGAAGGTAATCTTATCTGACTTTTGATAAATAATTTGATGGGAGCTGAGTATTTATATGTCCTCTAAGGAGGTTATGCATGAAGACTGGTGGTGAATACTTTGATGGGAGACTAAGCATTTGTTTGAGGAAATTATGTAAATATGCATTCTGAACATTGTGGTTCAGAGAATATGTGAGAGTTTATTTCTCTCAATTTCTTTCAGGTGTTTGGAAAAACATAAGTTGCACCAACTGTGTTCTAATGGGAGCTTTTTAAAAGTATTTTTAATGCATAATGAGTCCTTTAAATAATAGATTAAGAACCAGTTTGATTGGATTATGTATTATGGAGCTAATGTCCCACATAATGTCTTAACATCATGATTGTTGATGGTTGTTTTGTATTATTGCTTGGGATTGTGCATGTGAAGTTGGATGCTCAAATATTATAATCAGAAGTGGCATTTCTGACCAGGTAGATTAGAATGTGGAGAAGCTAATCCTATCTACAGTAGTATGCTTGGTGAATGCATGACTACTTTGTTGAATACTCCACTAGTATCAGCAACTACTAGTGGATGTAAGGGGCACAAGAATGCTGATAGATACTGAGGTCTGAGCAGAGTGTTTTGAGGAGGTAGTTTTCTTATGCTTCAAGTCACTCTAGAAAAGGTTTGGTGATAAGGGTCTTAGTAAAGCTTTTAATCAAACTAAGAGTTTTTGGAGTTTGTGAGTGACTTCACACCTAGTATGCATGACATTTTGCCAATTCAAAAGGTCATAATACAGAGTGTGGTTATAAAAGGACAGTATCCATATGTGTCCTTGAAGAAGTCAGAGTTCATGGAAGTATTCTCAAGGAGTGAGGATATCTGACTCTGGTTTGACTCTACTGGGGGAGTCAAGGTTCAGCATATGTAGGAAGTGCTGAAGTCTTTCAACTAGTGCTCAAGTTTTCATCTTCAATTGGAGCATTGGTTATCCATGACAAGGGAGTCATGTAGGTATCTGTGGATTGTTGCTGCAATGGTACAAATAATTGTTTGTATGTTGTTCAAAGCTTGTGGAGATCGTATGCCCTTATAAGGATGTGATGTCAAACAACTTGTTGCGACATTATGAAATTATTGGTGATCTTGACAAGACATGGTTTGTCTTAGCCATGTGGGGCTGGTGGATCAGAAGTTCACATATCTCTCTGGTGATTAATGGTTATGTCTGGGAGATTTTATTTTTCTCTGTAGATGCTAAAAGGACTCTTCAGATCTTTATTATTAAGAGATGTCACAAATGTGATGTCTTGGTGTGTGTGTGTGTGTGTCACTAAGTCTAAGTGAAAGGAGAACACTTAAAATCCAGTGGAAGACAACATGGATGAAGATGTGTTGGTCAATGTGCAAGCAGAAGAAGACAATGTTTGACTGGATGTCAGGACATTATTCAGGACATATTTCCTGTATGATCAACAAAAGGAGTTTTGGGGACAGCTTGATAAAACACGGGCCAGTAAGTGTGTTTGACTGTGCATGTGCATTTATTGGGACTTGTTTTACTCAAGAACCAGTCCAGAGCTGTTAAGACATTCAATCTATTTTTGGACGGTGCACATTGATTTTGGTGGAAATTTCTCCTCAAATAACGTTTCCTTTTGACTAAGATTATTGCTGCATTCATATGGCTTTGTTGTGTCCATAATTCCTATGGCTTTTGTTTGGGTTTGGGTGAGCTGTTCTTGGGTCTGGTTTTGTGAAGGTCTCCTTTGCCAAAAAAATTCTAAAAAGGGGGAGAAAGGGTTAGCTCAAATGTTTAAGCCACAAAAGTTTCTTATAGTTTCTATACACAAATGTTGGATAAGATGTTCGATCCTGTTTCTGTGTCTTGTTTTGTGACCTGTGATCTGAGTTATGAACACAGTTGTGACCTGTGTTCTGAGTTACCCAGGGTGGTGATTGGATACTTCTTAAGTTTCCTCTTTTTTACATATTTACTGGTGGTTGCTTCATGGTTCTCTTTTTCCACCAGTTGAAAGGAAGATCTATTCATTTGTGACAAGAATAGGTTCCTGGGTTGAGGGGGAGTGTAGACCTATCATCTTTATCGTATGGATTGGTTGCATCAGATATCTTCTGGACTTTCCTTCCTTTTATCATGAGGTTGTTGTTCTTTAATGTTGGAGTTGGTACTGCAATGGAGTTCACTCAAAATGCTGGAAAGTAGATGTCAAACAAAGATGTCCCAGCATCTTTACTGAAGATTGACTCCATGTTGTTGTGCTGCTGTGATCAGTAGTTTCTGAGGACTATTGTTGGTGGATGTTTTTGTTTATTTCTATAATATAGTTGTAATTTTTATTTATTTGCTTTAGCCAAAACTTGCCAAAGGGGGAGATTGTAAGTTCTCTAGTTTTAAGGATTGGCATTGATTTTTGTAAAACAAATAATACAACAATATGTTAGATAGGATTTATTAACTTGATAATAGGAACAGGTTGAGCAAGAAGTCTTATATTATGTTAGGACATGTTGAGTTGAAGAGTTTTAACATCTAGAACAACATGTCAGATAAGATGTCCTATGAAGGAGCATACGACATTATGCCCGAGCTGAAGTGGACAGTTAGATTCTGTTAGGATTTAACTGATGTGGAATACTATGGGAAATATTATGCAACATTATAGCTCTTTAATTTAAAGGTCAATAAGAATTAATCAGAATATTGAAGAATATGCAGTTTCTAAATTTGGAGATAATTTAGAAAGATTTGATTGAAGACATTGTTTGTAGTAAAAGTTACTGTTGTTTGTAACAGCCAAAATGATGTTATTTGAAGGCCCAAATCCAGTTGGGTATAGGTTATAAATAGAAGTGTTTGTAACCTAGGAAAAGCATGAGTTCAATATGTAGAAGTCTTGAAGTAATGAGTTGAGTATTATTCTTGGAGGAAGCTTTAAAGCAACTTCAAGTTGTGGTCTTAGTCAAGAGTCTTGGTTAGAGATTGTCATGGAAGTGTGTCTTCCTGTTTGTTCGGAGTTGTATTGATCCAATCGTTGTCTGTGATTGAAGATGGAATGAGAAGGGCCTCATATCTAGGTGAGTCTTAGATAAAAATCTAGGAAGGGTAGTGATTAAGTGATTAGGCCGTAAATTGGAGGTTTGTTGTAGGGTCTATGAATTGATATTATCATAATGGATTTGTCCCTGGCTTGGTATGCCCCTAGGGTATAAAGGTAGTTCTGAACTGGGTTAACAATTATGTGTGTTGTTTATGCTTTTCAGTACTGTTTTTATTGTTAATACCTTTCCTGTTAGTTTATGTCGAATCAGATGTCCCAACATGTCATAGGACATCTGAGTTCTGTCATACCATAATTTCATGAATGTTGTCAGATATTGTGATATGATCAAAAAGTTTTTGAAGAGGTGTCCTTTCTTCTGCTGCAAGTATCTCTAGAAGAGATCGGTTTAGTATGGATCTCAGTAAAGCTGTTAAGCAAGCTAAGAATTTATGGATTTTGTGCTCAGAAGGAGCATTGGTTATCCATGACAGGAGGAATGGTGTACTTGTTTATGGTTTATGACTGCAATGGTGCATATTTTTGTTGAAGCTTGCGTGTTGTTCAAACTTGTGGAGTTATTTTACCTTTTGTGAGGTTGTGATGTCAAGCATATGATGTTTTTGGGTCTTGATATTTTGATGTGTTTTGGCCAAAAGAAGTGTATGTAGATTCCAGTGAAAGGCATTGTGTTTATGCTTCAGAACATATGGAGAATTCCGTGAAGCATTTTTGGAGAAGTGTTGGTCAAGTTGTTTTTGTGTGCATGCAAGAGAAGAAGACAATGTCTGATTGGATGTCAGGATATTGTTCAGGACATGTTTCATGTGGGATCAACAAAGGAAGTTTATGGACAGTTTTATCTAACACGTGTCATAAGGGAGTGTAGAAGGTGTGTTTGACTATACATGTGCATGTATTTGGACTATTTATTTTCAGCAGAAACAGTCCAGAGCTAATAAAGACATTCAAATTTGTTTCGGATGATGCACGTTGATTTGGGTGGTATTTTTATCCTCAAATAACGTTTTTCTTTGACCAAGAACTTTGTCATATTCAAAGATTGTTATTTCCCAAGTAAATGATCAATTATTTATAGAGGTTACTCCTGTCCTCTTTCACTGTGAGTGTTTGGTGTATCCATAATCTTTAGGGGTTTTGTTCTGGTATGGATAAGCTGTGCTTGGGTATGGTTTTGTGAAGGCCTTCTTTGCCAATTTTTGGCTAAAAAGAGGGAGAAAGGGTTTTCTCAGATAGTTAGTCTGGAGTTGGTATTTTCAGATGTTGTGCAAACATGCCAAATAGGATATTATATCCTATGCCTGTTTGGATTTGTTTTGTGACTTGTGATCTGAGTTATGAACACAATTGTATTTGGTTACTTCTTAAGTTTCCTCTTATGCCACTGGTTGACTGGTGGCTGCTTCATGGTTCTCTTATGCCACCATTTGAAAGGAAGACTTATTCATTTGTGACAAGAATAGGTTCCTGGGCTGAGGGGGAGTATTACCTACCTTCTTCCTCATGTACACCAAATGACTTCAAGACTTTCTATTCTCCTATCATGATTTTGTTGTTCTCTGGTGTTGAGTTTTTGTGTTTCAATGAAGCTGATATAAAGAAGATGTCGAACATGATGTACTAACATCATCGTGCTTGTGAAGAAATATCCTTCCATGTTGCTATGCTGCTGTGTTCAGTAGTTACCAAAGACTACTGTTGAAGGATTGTATTTTTTGTTTATTGTTGTAATCTGGGTTGTCATATGTTTATTTGTTTTAGCCAAAATTTGCCAAAGGGGGAGATTTTTAATTCTCTATTTTTAGGATTGGCATTAACTTTAGTAAAACAAATATAGCAGAAATATGTTAAGTAGGATTTGTTAACTTGCTAAGAAGAACAGGTTGAGCAAGAAGTCATATTTTATGTTAAGACATGTTGAGATGACAATTTCTCATCATCTGGAGCAACATGTCGGATAAGATATCATATGCATGGTCATACGATATCGCGCCTGAGCTAAGCTAGACAATTGAATTCTGTTATGTTTTAACATATGCAGAATATTATGGGAATATTATGTTATCTATATGGCGTTGATTTAAAGGTCTGGAAGAATCAAGAAGAATATTGACTTTCTAAATAAGGAGACTTTTTAGGAAAGATTTGATTGAAGACCTATTTTTTTGCAGAATCTCCTGCATATTTGTAACAGCTGATATATTGTGATTTGAAACCCAAATCCAGTTGAGAGATAGGTTATAAATAGAAGCATTGTAACATAGGAAAATGTACCAGGCGTGAATGAAAATATGTAGTTATTAGGGCTGAGTCTATAGTCACTCTCTAGGAGAGTTGGTATATGTGATCCACTTGACATGTAAGTTGAATTGTTGTTCCTTGAGTTGTAAGGTTTTGTTCTCACTCAGAAGCCTTTAGGTAATGAGTTGAGTATTTTTATTGGAGGAAGCTTTTAAGCAACTCCAAGTTATGTTCTTAGTCAAGAGTCTTGGCTAGGTAATGTCATGGAAGTGTGTCTTCTAGTTTTGCTGTCATGGAAGGGTGTCTTCCTGTTTTATCCAATCACTGACTGTGATTGTGAGGGATTGGGGGGGGGGGCTCATATCTAGGTGAGTGTTAGATAGAAAGTTAGCACGGGTAGTGATTAAGTGAGAAGTTGTAAACGGGGGAGTTTAGATTCGAGTTGATACTATTATAGTGGACTTTATCCCTGACTTAGTATGCCCCTAGAGTAGGAGAGTTGCTCCAAATTGGGTTAACAATTTTGGTGTGTTGTTTATGCTTTTCAGTATTGTTTCGTATGTTTATACATTGCCTATGTGTTTCAATTCAGATCAGATGTCCCAATATGTCATAAGACATCTAAAGTAATACCATAATTTCACTGAGAATTTCAATTGCCATCCATCTGTTAAACCTGTTCCAGCTAGCTTTCACATATGAAGATTCATTACTGGAGCTGGAATTCTCATGGAGTTTCTTTACTCTTCTTACTGCATTATCTTTAAATATAGAGATTATTTCATCAAGGTTAAGGCTAGGAGGGTGAGCAACAGAGGTATGATGAACACAAATGATTTCATTGTCAAAACCATTTTCATCAGAATTGGCTTTATTAGAATCATCAGACCCATAGGTGATGATGACATCATTGATAGGATGAGGAGAATCGAGATCAGAAGGCTCACAGGTGTTGGAAGGATTCTAAGGTGTTGAAGCAGTGATGGTTGTTGAAAAAGAGGGTGTTAGAGAATGTGAAAATTTTGGAATTGTAAGGGGTTCTGACACAATAACTGAGGATGTTTGATTTTCAGAAGAAGGGACAATGATAAAGGTTAGTTGAGTTGTGATTACATGATGAGTTTTGGGAGTCGTGATTTCTAGAGTTAAAATGGGTATGAATGATGTAATGGATGTGAAGGTAAATTCAAGTAACGATTGAGAAATTGGGGGTGTGAATGTTGGAGGAGTAAAAGAGATTTTTGGAGTAAGGGTTTCAGAGGAGGTTGTTGTTTGAAGAATGGGTTGAGGTGAGGTTATAACTTTGGATTTTTAAGTGAGAGCTGGATTAATAGATGAATAAGGTAGAATGGATGAATTGCAATTATGGTCGAAAAATGTGAAGATGGTGTAGTCATTGATGAAGTAATTGATCTAGAATCAAAACCGGAAACAACAGGATTAAAGGACTTACTAGATGGAGCAATAGAAGTAAAAATCTGAACTAAGATAGCAGTCTTTTCTGATTCCTGAACTCTTGGCTTCTTTTGATGAGACTTCTTTGTCTTCTGAGTTGAACCATATTTTCTCTTAAGAGTAACAAGAGGTTCATCCATGAGAGCATCATATGAAATAGAAGATGTGTCAACGCCTTCGGCTGCCAGACAGTTAAAATAGTTTTGTAAAATCTTTAGTGGATCACATTTAGTAAAGGTGGGATATCCATCAACAGGAACCCTTAGAATATTTACACTTTGTAAATCGATATGAGCTTTTGGTTTAATCACAATCCAAGATTTATCCATAATGTTCATGCTTTTCAGATTGTTTCCATTGAAAGGTTTTCCGATTGTTGCAACTAAATCTTCTATGAGTTTTAGGTTGATTAGAGGGTCTACAAGACCATTTTCAATCAGAATATCTAAAATCAGTCTATCCAGAGGAATGTAGGTCTTTTTGGTCTTTCTGGTTTCGTCACTTCTGGTTTCTTTAAATGTATCTCTTAGATAGTTGAAAAGAGGAGACAAAAGATGTATCTTAGTTCCTTTCAACAGATAGAACAAAATGAATTTTTGATCATCATTAGCAAATTAGATGAACTGTGAGGGGATCTTGGATGAATGTATCCCAAAATGAACCACACACGCAGTTTCTTGGAAATATCCACAACTTTAGAAGGAGACTTTCCTTCATGAAGCATTACTTTGGGTTCAGCATAGATAGCAGGAGTAACTACATTAGCCAGGTATTTAGATTTATGGTTTACGTGGTAAACTAGTTTTCCTCCAGATTTTTCAATCCCAAGTAGAGTGGCTACAGATCTCTCAGTGATGACAACCTTAACACTCAAATTATGGGATACAATATACTTGTCACCAGCTTCGGGAAATCTCCAAAATTCCTTCACCAAGCTTGTGTAGATAGGGGCATGGAGACGCTTGAAGTAAACATCCCAACCTTGGAAATTGAGTTCCTTGGTTAAGTATACCCCCATTTTCTTTGAGATTCTCAAAATCCACAAGAAGTTCAGGAAGAACATCTAACTAATCATTAGCATGAGTGAATAAATGAACATGCACGAGACAATCAATAATGTTGGTTTCTTGATGATTTTGAAACAAAGCCAGAGATTATTTCAAAGAACTAGATGGAGGCAAAAGCTTTATCTGAGAAGCACTTTTATCTTGATTTCTAATTGTTGAAGCAAACGCTTGATATCTGATCGTTGAAGCAAAAGCTTGATATCTGATCGTTGAAGCAAAAGCTTGATATCTGATTGTTGAAGCATAAACTTGATATCTGAACGTAGAAGCAAAGTCTTGATATCTGATCTTCACAAGGAGATTCCTTTTCTAGACACACTTGTGACTTATGAAGTAACAACTTATCTAAGAAGCACGCGTGGATCTATTTGTGGTGAACATTCAGGATCCGTTAGAACTATTGATGTTTCATCAGAACCAGATGTAATAGTCTGTCTGATGCAAGCTAACCACATTTTTGACTATTCTTCAGACAATAATCCTGAATCAAATAAAATGTTTTATCTACACACTTAAAGAACTATTAGTAACACAAAATTGTTACATATAAAATATATGCATTGTTATCATAAAATCTCAAAGATTATATGCAGAGCCAAATCTTGTTCTAAGAACTTTCACTTTATGAGTTAAGTTAATCAATAGCTTAATCTCAACTTTTCACCGCTACAATAATCATTTACTTTTCTTGTCAATCTAAGTATTAACATTTAGATTGAAGACGACCATTTACTTTTCTGACGATCTAAGCATCAATATTTCACTTGAAGACGGTCTTATATTTTTTCTGTCAGCAAAGGACAAAATTTGAGTCCTTTATATTTAATTATATTTCCCAAAGATTATATGAAAATTATCGTCATTTTTATTTTTTAGTTAAATATAATTGTTCTGGATTTGATCTGTGACTGACCCACCGTCGGGCACGGCCCAATCCAGTGCTAACTCGAAGAAGGCCCAACGAAATGGACCACATCGTCATGACCATTGGGGACGTTTTCCCACGTACCCCTCTGTCATACCCCAAATTTTTCCTATCCTTTCATATAGATCATCTGGCTTATGCATCTCATAATCATCACGTGCATACCTTCCATTAGGTCATCTAACATTACACGCATTCACTAACAATAAGGCTTGGTACTTGGATCAATGGTCATGGAACTAAGGCTTCCCTTGTGCGCTAGGGTTTCATTTGTGGAGTAAGGTTTTCTCATCTTTTGCAGGTTTTGTTTCAACTCAAGACTCAAGCACCATGCACTAAGGTATGGAAAATCTCCAAACATCATCTTCTGGTGTTCATTGTCATCATTTGATTAGAGTTTATTTCCATAATTAATGTGCTATTCAAGAAGGGTTCCATGTAGAGTTGATTTATCAGGACTGATGCAAAAGTACTTCACAAGACAAGGCTATCTGTAAAGGATCTCACCCATGGCAAGTTAGGGTTTAATTAGGTTCTTTATCAAAGAGATTCACTTGTTACATCAAATCACAAGGCATGTGGCCATGGTTCCCACACAAGAAGGGGGGGCCTAAAGTTCTTATGGAGCATTAGAGTTCTTGAATCAAAAGTCACATGGAGACGCTCAAAGCATATTGATGCATACAAGGATTAATGAAGGGATTAAGTTTGATCCAAGGTCAAATTTAAGGAGATTAAGTTCATCTATCCATCATTCAACAACTAGGGTTTAGTGCATATTTCCTCAATTAAATAATTGTTTCAAATGCGAGTAATTGAGAACATGAGATTAAACGTAGAAGTAGGGCTTCTTCAAAATGCAAATATGGCACTAAGTGGATGCAATTTCTCATGGAGGTTTGACGTGAATTCAAGTTTGGATCAAAAGTTGTCTAAGTTGTTTGAAACTTGCAAAGTTGGAAAGAAATTATTTGGATTTCTTGGAATTTAAGTGACAAGCTACAAAGGCACATATCATGGTTTCAAGGCATTACAAGTTCCATCAAAAGTTGGGCATACAAGTTCCATCAAAAGTTACCCAATTTCATTACATTCTCAAGGCCACATTACATCAAGAAGATACATCAAAGTATATTACATGGAGACCTTTACATCAAAAATCATTCCTAAACCTATCCTAATGCCTTAACCTAGTCTTCTATCTTCATGCTCCATTTTCAACAAAATCTTCACGCCAAGCCTTTAATGTTATTCAAGCTTCATTATATGTCTTCATTTCCTTCAAGTCCCTTCACCTTGTTTCATCACATCAATTCAACATCCATAAATAATCCAAAACAGATGGCAAAAATTAAACATAACCATGTACACAATGCAGCCCTACAAAATCATCGACAAACTAGATGCCAAATCACAACAAAACACGTCCAATTCATATAAACTTCAGCTATGGCCAATAAATAAATAAAACATCACAATCCATAACAATCCGAACCGGAAAAAACATTAATTTCAGCCCTGTATATTCTAAAAACAGATCAAATAAATCTAAATTACTAACAATCCCTTTAGCCATTCCATGAGCTTGCCACCATCATCATTAAAATGCAGCACTGTCCACTCTTTAACATTTTATACCAACCTGCACCATACAAATTTAACTCATACAGTTCAGTAAGCAGACCATAGCAGTCAAGTAAAAGCACTTGCAGACCAGAGGAAGCTCATTAGCATACTCACGGGTCTCCCTGTGAGAAGTGGAAAAGATCTACGTTCGACACTTCAAAAGCACGCAAAGCCCCAGCCAACCATCCACATGCTTCAGTATTTTGAAGCATTTCCGTTTCATCAAATGAATCTCCAGTCGGAAATGCGTAATACTCTGATGGTGATTCGATATGGAGTATCGAAGAGATGAGGCCGAGGACGAGGTTTTGGTGAGGGTAATCGCTGCTTCTGGACGTCGAGAGCGGTTGCTGCGGCGGTGGTTTATCGGGGATGGGAGAACAGCAAAGCGAAGAAGAAGGAGGCGTTGAGGATCAACCAGCGTGGGCCTCTACGCTCCACCCTCCCTGCTGACCCATACCAAGCGTATTTTTGGACGAACCTGGGGCCTTGTAATAGAAACTCACCCTTGGACCTTTGATCTGAGTCCAATGTACCTTTACTGAACCAACACCCTTCTTGTTATCTTGCACCCCTGACTCTCCTATTTTCAGTTCATTTAATTTTTTAGTTTTAATTTCTTTTCCTAGTTTTTGTTAACAATAAAAATACATAATAAAAAACACTAGGAAATATTATATTTTTGGAGACTTTTTAGGAATTCATTAAAAGATTTTCCCCCCTCCTTTTCTAACTCTTTTTGTTAATTTTAATCACTAATTTTGTTCATTTTTATGATATGTGCTTGTTTGTAATTTATGGTATTATTTTGATATGGATTATGTGCAATATTTATTTATACTTGTTACTTGTGTTTGTGTACTTTCATAAGTTTCTTTAAGATTTTTAATTCAATTTTAATCTCTTGATTAAATTGAATTAATTAGATTTTAGACTTTAAAACTAAGCATGATAAGAATTAGGCTTTAGTTCCCTTGATCCCAAACTTTAGGACAATAATGTATGACAACATAGGATTAGTTTCCCTTAGTCTTTTGCCTCTTTCGCATTGCATTTTAAAACTAAAATTCTTTTCTTCTTCAAAACTCCAAAAATACTTGACAAATAAAGATGTGAATCATGTATCACGAGCCTTAAGTGGTGGGATGAGAATGAGACGGTGCATTCCTAACTTTGTTCTTTCTTTCGTTCATAGTCTTTAGTATGATTCAATTCATAAACCATTTCCAAAATAATAAAAACACAAATAAATCAAACGTGGCACATTTCTTTGAGAGCGTAACTCAAAACCTTTTTCAAAAGGGTTCATCACCCATAAAAAACACACAACAAACTAAATTTTTTTAGAAGAACTACGGTGCTCTGATTCATTCACGGGATACATAGGCACAAGGTTTCACGATCGAGGCGAGCACAATAATTTAAAACTTTTTTTCTCTTAAGAAATTCATGCATTCCCTTAACAAGTAAGCATTAGATATAAAACATTACTTGAATAGAACAACAAGACTGGATCTTGTGGAGTACCACGGGCGTGAGGGGTGCTAATACATTTTCCATGTGTAATTGACTTCTGTACCCTTTCTCTTAGTCGCATGATCATTTTGTCCTTCCTTTTGGGTTTTTCTCGATATTTTCCCTTCACTCTAAGATAAATAAAGTTTGGTGGTGATTCTATGTTTTTTTGTGGTGCGACACCCTCCAAGGACACGTGGCCATCTACCTTCTGTATCCCACGAAGTCGTTCTGCCCTACATGAAGAACGAGTCTTCTATAATCCGAGGATCACAGGACAATTGACCCAGGACGAAGACCACATGCTGGTCTTCCCTACCCACGTAGGATCTTGGCAGTCACCTATTTTGAGTCTGGGAATCCAGCCCACAAAGGGGACCTTGACTCATCGTTTGAGGCTTTATAAATATCCTCATTCACTAGAGGGTCAAGTATTATATTCTATTCACTCTTACATTTTAAACTTGTTATCTTCACTCTGAACTTCACTTTGACATCAGAGTATCTTGCAGGTACACCTTCTCATTTTTTCCAACAACCGTTGAAGCACAAGTGTTACAGATCACTCTGGTTCCGATAAGATCAATAATTAATTAGGAGAACTTGTAGTATCTCAATTTTCCCTAACATTTTTAATTTTTCTAAAAAATAAATATAATTTTATTTATTTTTTAAAAATATTTCTTTTTAATTTCTTATATAGATATGATGAACAGTCCATTTAAAATAATATTTATCTAAGATCAATAATCACCTCTTTTGAAAAAATACATTTCAAAATATTTGTTTAAATTAAATTTTAATGATTTTTTTTGCTTGAAATGGACTATTAGTTAAACAATTTTATTTTTGTTTAATTATTCCACTTTATTTTTAAATTGAAATCAAGAAAGACGCAAAAAATGCTATTTTTTATTATACCTTCTCTTTTCTCATTAGGATGGTGGTTTTCCCACCATTTTGGAGAAAATTAGTACAAGTTGATATCACCACTATCTTTCCACCTCTACTACACACTATACACGCGCGCGCGCGCACACACACACACACACAATTTGACAACAAAAAAAATAAAAAATTGCTTGATAGAAAATCCTAGTACTTGGGTATAAAAAGATATGTTAGCATTCATTAAAAGGAATTATTTTTGCGCATAAAGGAGGCAGGTTGAAATTGAGAGAAAATCGCCATTTTTCATTAACCTCGCACCAACGGAACAACACCATTTACTTCAACCTTACAACAACACAAACCATTTTCATCATCAACCTTACAACAACACCACCACCACCTTCAACTTCATACAACATCATTCATTTATTTTGGAGGTTTATTTTCTCTACTTTTGTAATAATTGTTAGTTTCTGTTCTGGACTGGGCCTGCCCGTGGCCCAATCACCAGTGAGACCCAATCCAAGCTTCACACGTATCATGATGAGCATTAGATCCTCCGAGCACACCCTGATCATGGGTGACTGGTCGAATGCGACTACGCCACCCCGGTGCCCGCGAGGAACGTCCACGACGAGGAACGTCCCAGACGAGGAACATCCCAATCCAAGCCCTGCTCGAGTACCCTCCTCGTAAGGCAGACTTTCAACCTCTCCAGATTTCGCGGAGTCCTCAGGGTCCCGAAAAGATCGCGTCTTTACCCTCCCTATTCTGCGGAGAGCATCATCCAGGTAGGGGACCACGTGCAGGTCCCTACTACTCACGTAGAACCTGGCAGTCCCTTTGTTGGGCTTGTTTGATCAACCCAATAAAGGGACCTTGGCCCAGAACTGGGGGCTATAAATACCCTTTATTTCGAGAGGATCAGGTATTCATTCATTCATAACTATAAACTTACTTGCTTGCTCATTCCGTCTCTCACTTTGTCATCAGAGTGTCTTGCAGATACCCCCCACCCCCCATCTCCCTCAAATCCAATTCAAAGCCAGTTGTGACGGTCCAACTCTGATCAGGTACGACCAGTGGCACAGTCTGTGGGAATCTAAGCTTCCCCGTCTTATTCACTTAAAAAGAACAAAGCTAAAACCATCCTCGACTGTCATGGCTGACCAGACTCAGGACAACCAAAACGTCCACGTCATTGAAGCTAACAACAACATCGCCGATAATAATGTCGGCCCCGACAACACCGGCATCATCGGCCATAACACGGTCCCTAGCGGCAACATCCCCGGGCCTTCTCACTACCAAGACGGAGTCACGGCCTCGTCTTCATCAATCCCTCCTCGGCTTGAAGAAGATCACCCAGCTCCTCTGAACTATCCAGCCGTCCAATTCCATAAAGTTCTTGTCCCCGCCGGGACAGACGCCACGACCAGGGCACTGTTCGCGGCGATTAACCAGACCAACTATCTCATCTTTGCCCAGGGGGAAAGATTGAGAGCACTTGAAGATGACCGAAGGCCCCCTAGAAGACACTGGAGGCTGCAATCCCCTCCTCCTCGACGGATGGAGGAACGTACCTGATCTCCCCCGCGGAGACAGGATCGGGACATCTTTCAAAGCCCGTCGCCTCGACTAATCGGGCGGCGGCCCCCCTTGGAGAGAGAACCACTCGTCGATACGGGAAGGCGCGACCATGGCCCTTCGCAGAAAGAACGAATACCTCTCAGGGACAGACACGGAGGAATCTATCAACAGTCACATCGCTCGAGGAACGTCTCGCACGACCAGCGCCATCGTGACCGACAATACTTCAGATCCCCATCCCGCTCCCCGGAACAGAGTGACGAGGACGACCCCCGCGGTCCCTTGTCACAAGCTATCATGGAGGCACCCATTCCCCCGGGCATGGAGAAGCCTCCCCACTTGAAAGAATATGACAGAGTCGCCGACCCGGTCAACCACATAGACGGGTTCGAGGCCATGCTGCACTACCACAACGTCAGGGGACCAATCAAATGTCGGTTGTTCCCCACGACCTTGAGGAAAGTAGCTATGGACTGGTACAAGGGTATCGTCCTGGGGTCAATTACCCCGTGTCAAAACTTAAAGAACCAGTTCATCAGCTCGTTCACTGCATCACGACGACACCCGAAGACCGAAGCGGCGCTCGAGGCCATCATCCAAAAGCACGACGAGACCTTGAGGGAATTCATCAACCGCTTCAATCGGGAAGCCATCTAGGTCCCTTGCACAAACCATATGAAGAGATACCTGCTGGAGAGGGGGCTCCTCCCCAGCACCGAATTCAGGAAAGCCGTGGGCATCGAACCACCCTGAACGTTTGATGCCCTCCTCGAGAAGGCCAAAGCCTACATGGACTACGAGGAAAGGGAAGCGGCCAACAGAGCCCGAGTCCCCAGAAATCGCGGATCCAACAGTAATCCCCGACAAGATACCCCCCCTCCTCAACGAACCGGGGAAAAGAGAAAGGACGATAAACCCCGGGACGCCCGGGAGCAGAGGGGGACCTCGGGACGGTTCACAGAATACACTCTACTTACGGCTTCCCGCCAGCGCATCTTAGTTGAGTGTGCGAGTACAGATTTTAAAGATTGCAGCATCAAACATCCCCGACCAGCTCCTGCCAAACTTGGGGTATACCGGAGCAAATACTGTCAGTACCACCGGAGCCACAGGCATCTGACCGAAGACTGCGTCCAGCTCAAGGATGCCATCGAGACCCTCATAAAAGGGGGGAGACTCGCACAGTACAGGCGAAACGACGCTCCTCTTCGTGACGCCCGCGAGACGAGGGAAGCAGAAGAGGATGCCCTGCCATCCGAAGAGTCGATTCCCATCCAAACTGCATTCTCTGTCACAAGACCCGAGGACTTCTACGTCCCCGATCACATACAAGAACCTTTGTCGATGCACAACAGGTGGGAACACTTCCCCTCCGCCATGGACATCAATGGTGTAGGGTTCAATGATCTGACCATAAATTCAGCTAAGAGGAAGCTGGACGATTTGGTCGACACGGCTCCCCCTCAAACGGTGACCTTTGAAAAGGTGAGGGGCAGATCGGAGCCAATCACCTTCTATCTCGAGGAGCTCCCTGGAGGGGCCCCTAATTCGGTAATCCCTCTTCTGATAAGAGCGAGAATGGTCAACTTCGACGTACACCGCGTCCTCGTTGACGAAGGAAGTTCTATCGATGTGATGTACAACCAACTGTTCTGAACCCTTCAGCTCGACGACTCTCACCTCTCACCTTACGTGGGATCGGACCTTCAGGGCTTTAACAGCTCAACTTCCAAGCCTTGGGGATACGTCAAGCTCTTGGTTACATTCGGCGAGGATACGGCAACGAGGCAAGTCAAGGTACGCTTCCTTGTCATTGATTGCCCCTCCCTCTACAACTACATTCTAGGAAGGCCGACACTGGCGGAGCTGACTGCAGTACCCTCCATCGTTCATCTAAAAATGAAGTTTTACACCAAGAGGGCACGGGTCGCCACCATCCAAGGGGATTTAGCAGCTGCCCGAAGGTGTTTTAACGTGGCATCCAAGGAACGCGACACGATCGACACTAGTATAAGGCCCACCAAGAGAGCTGCAACAACACGACCAGAACCTCAGAGGCTAGAGCCCTTCCAAGCGGAAAAGCAGAGAGCCCCTCCAGAGGTCGACTCAATATCTCTGGACACCCGTTTTGACCAGGATGAGCCTCCTAGCAGCAAGCAAGTCCCCATTCGACCAATTCCGGACGGGGACTTCGAACTCGTTCCACTCGGCGAAGACCCAAGCAGAGGAGTGAAGATTGGCACCGGACTCCCCAACTTGGCAAGGAATAAAATCAAAGCTTACTTGCGCGAGAATGCGGATCTGTTCACGTGGAGTGCTGCGGAGATTCCCGGACTCGACCCTGAGGTCGCCTGTCACCAACTCGCCATTGATCCAGCCGCTAGGGCAATAGTGCAACGTAGACGTAGGTAGTCTCCGGAGAAAACGGAGGCTGCTGAAAAAGCTGTAAAAGACCTCCTAGAGGCAAATTTTATTTCTGAAGCCCGATATTCAACCTGGCTGTCAAATGTTATACTTGTAAAGAAAAATAATGGAAAATGGCGAATGTGTGTTGATTATACCGATCTTAACCGAGCATGCCTGAAAGATGAATTTCCTTGACCTAATATTGATATGCTGGTCGACAACTTGGTCGGTTATAAAATACTATCGTTTATGGACGCCTATTCGGGCTATAACCAAATCCCAATGGAAATAAGCGACAAGCATTGCACCGCTTTCATGACCAGCTCGGGTAACTATTACTACAACGTAATGCCCTTTGGTCTGAAAAATGCAGGAGCAACGTATCAACGAATGATGAACAAAGTCTTCTGCAACCAAATTGGGTATATGCTCGAGGTATACATGGACGACATGATCATCAAGTCCCGAGCAGACACCAACCACTCCGCTCATCTCAGGGAAGTCTTTGCTCAAGCGAGGCAATGCAAAATGAGATTTAACCCCGAGAAGTGCACGTTCGGGGTCAAGGCGGGAAAATTCCTCGGCTTCTACTTGACAGAACGAGGAATCGAAGCCAACCCCTACAAATGATGGGATTTCTCCTACCTACCCACACCTACATCTAAGAAATCCATACAAGTCCTGAATGGCATGCTCACCTCGTTATCCCGTTTCATTGCAAAATCCGCTCAACACGCCCTCCCTTTCTTCAAGCTTCTTCGCAAGGAAGCGGCCTTCGAATGGACCGAGGAATGCGAGCAGGTGCTACTCCATATTAAACAAAGTCTATCTCAGCCGCCCGTGTTATCACGACCAATCGACGTGGAACCTTTGTTCCTATACCTGACCGTGTCGATCGAAGCCGTCAGCGCAGCCCTCATTCGCGAGACGCTCGACGGGCAAAAACACGTCTATTTCACGAGCAAAGTGCTTCAAGGGCCTGAGGTTAGATACCAACAAATAGATAAGGTAGCCCTGGCCCTCATCAATGCAGCGAGAAGGCTCAGACACTATTTCCTCGCGCACACGATCGTAGTATGAACAGATCAGCCCGTAAAACAGCTCCTGGGTCGCCCAGACATGGCGGGTCGAATGCTGAAGTGGTCCTTGGAACTCTCAAAGTTCGACATCCAATACGAGAGAAGGAAATCCCTAAAGGCACAAGCTTTGGCCGATTTCTTCGCGGAGATGACTGCTCACAACCCCCCGCAAGAAAAGAGCACAAGTGGATCATCTTCGTCGACGGAGCATCCAACTCGTCTGGAAGTGGCGCCGGAATCCTCCTAGAGAACGAGGAAGGTGTGGTGGTCGAGCATTCGCTCACCCTATCCTTCCCGACCTCGAACAACCAAGCGGAATACGAGGCCCTGCTAGCAGGTCTAAGACTAGCCGAGGATCTAGGTGCCCGTGAGGTACAGATCTTCACCGACTCTCAACTCGTCGCATCCCAAGTCCAAAGAGGATACCAGGACAAAAACAACAGCCTCATCAAATATCTGAACTTAGTCAAGGAGCACATGAAAAAGTTCGACCGAGCAGAAATTTCGCACGTACCACGCGAGCAAAACACAAGGGCCGATATACTTTTGAAGCTTGCAAGCACGAGAAAGAAATGCGGAAACAAATCCGTCATACAAGAATCCCTATCTCGCCCGAGCATCAAAAAAACCTCGGCTCCACCCGAGGTAAACGCCATCAGAGACAACTCATGCTAGATGACCCCGATGTTCAACTTCCTGACGAGGGGGGAACTCCCTCCGGACCGAACAGAAGCAGCCGCGACCAAACGATAAGCATGCTCCTACGAGGTGATCGAGCATAAACTATATCACAGGGGATTCTCCATCCCACTCTTGAAGTGCATCGACAAATCCGTAGTCCCCGAGATATTACGGGAAATACACGAAGGTATTAACGCCCAGCACATGGGCGACAAATCCTTAGCAAGAAAGGCTCTACGAGCGGGGTACTACTGGCCGACAATGCAACAAGACACTAAAGACCACGTCAAGAGATGCGACAAATGCCAAAGGCACACCGACATGCACCCCGTCCCACCACGCGAGCTGAATATATTGTCATCCCTGTGGCCATTTTCCTGGTGGGGGATGGACATCCTCGGACCATTCGTGTAAGGTACGTACTAAAACAAATTCCTCATTGTGGCCTTGAATTACTTTACGAAGTGGATAGAGGTTAAGGCTCTTGCGAAAATTACCTCATATAACATCCTCTGCTTTTACAAACGAAACGTTCTCGCCCAGTTTGGAATCCCGCAGACGCTGATCACAGATAACGATACCCAATTCACCGACCAAGGCTTCCAAAGCTTCATTGCCAAACTCGGCACTGAATAACATTTTACCTCAATCGAGCAACCCCAAACCAATGGGCAAGCCGAGGCCGCCAACAGGGTCATCCTACGAGGACTCAAGCGCAGGTTGGGCGAAGCAAAAAAGGGGTGGGTCGAAGAACTACACAGCATCCTGTAGGCTTACCGCACCATGCCCCATTCGACGATAGGAGAGACTCCATTCCGAATGACCTATGGCACCGAGGCGGTCATCCCACTAGAGACCATGGAGCCATCTAGGCGAACGGAGATGCCTCTTGACGAGGAAATGAACGACGAATCCCTAAGGGATGAGCTCGACCTAGTCGAGGAAATCCGGTCGGGAGCCGCCCTACCCGAGGCCACTCTGAAACAGCGAGTAGCCCTATGCCACGATAACAAGGTCATCAGACGCGAATTCCAGGTCGGCAGCCTAGTCTTGCGAAGGAACCAGAAAGATTCCCGTGAAGGAAAATTGGCCGCAAACTGGGAAGGACCTTATCGCGTCCAGGGCACTACGGGCACCGGAGCATATTATCTCGAGCAATTAAACGGAGAACCGTTACCACGACCCCGGAATGCTGCGAAGCTGAAAAAATACTATAGCTAAAGCCCTCACCAACTGTGGACTTTCGCCGTTGAATATCCACCTTTAGACGACAAAGGGAAAAATGTCGACCACGTAAGCGAGTCGAGGTACGGACCCGACCTACTAACCAATGAGGGCATACTATCGTTCACTTCGATGAACCAAACGTACATGCCCGGTAGGGACACCTCGATTAAGCTCTACTGTCGAAGTACCCACATGGCAGAACACCTAGCTCGCGATGGGCAGTTCACACCACGGGCGTAGGACCCCAATCGCGGTCATACGCCTGACACACGGATTCCACTCTGCATATTCGACACATTTCGAAGTGATTCGAACCATCACAGGGGTCGAACGAATATCTCCACTAGAATACAAACTTCACCAAGAATTCATTATCGAAATAACAGTCGAGCATATACCTAAAACACTATCAGATAATTGCAAACAAAGGATCCGTCGAACAGACAATCACAAACAAGGATTCGTAATATATCGACCACGAGGGCCGACGATATATAAAATTATAGTCCAGGAACGACGTCCAAAAAACTAAGAATAATAGCGGGCACGCAGGCCCCAAAAACAAATACGGGCACACGGGCCCCAAAAAAAAACAATAAACGGGCGCGCAGACCCAAACACCAACAAAGCATCAATCAGTCCCTGGAGTGCTGACGTCGACGTCAGGAGAATCGGGGGAAGGCACAACCCAGCCATCGACGATCTGGGACATAACTCCAGCCCATTCGGTGTTCAAACCCGAATTTAGCACGGACAACTGACTCATCGCAGCCTCAAACCCATCGGCCAAAGCGCCAATGCAGTCCGACTCTAGGAGTTGAATGCGAGCAATAAAATTAGAGCGCGCACACAAGTCGGTCATCCTTTCTGGCTCGTCCTCAGCGGGCAGCATAACAGCCTTCAAGTCCTCGACCTCTCTCGAAAGCTGTTGGTTGTCTCTCTCCAACCGTTCCTTATCAAGCTAGAGGCAATATCTTTCCTCGAGAGCCCTGTCGACCTTTCCTTCTCCCCCGACAACACGTCAGACTGCTCGCGAAACATTTCCTCAGAGTGTTCGAGGGCAGCCTTTAGTTTGCGGGATTTGGCCATAAGAGCCGCCTTCTACGACTCTAACTCTCTGACCCGATCCATGGAGTCTGATCCTTCCCCCGCGAGGACAACCGCCATCTCGACCATTTTTACCACCCCGACCATGCTGGAAGCAAGGTGCTTCCTCCGACCTTCCTTGTCAAGCCGCCTGATGATGTCGGCCTCGTTGTCGGATACGGACAAGAGAAACCCCTCGAAGAAATCCTTCTCCACGAAGCAGGGTGGCAGGCCGAAGGCCCGGGCACCCTCACCTTCGTCGATCACTTCGACCCTATCATCTGGTCGACTCTGCTTCTTGCTGATCAGAGCAGATTGGCGCTTGGTGTCTGGGGAACCCGATGACCCACTAGATCCTTCCCTGCCCAAGTCAGGAGGCGGGCCCATCCGTGTGGCTTGTTGCGGCCTCACCAATCTCTTGCTGATTTTCTTGTCTTAAGCTAGCTTCAGCAACCTCTCGCGACACTCCGCCATGTGACCTGCAAAGGAAGCGTACTTGGGTTAGCTACATATATTAAAGAAAACAAATAAAGAGGAACGTCAATAGAGAAAAGCAAGAAACCTAAGAGGTTACCGCTTGCCCGTAAGATTGGCACTCGACGAGTACCTTAGTATTGATCGGGCATGCCTCGAACGTCGGATAGCCATCCTCATCAAGAACGTCGTCCCCTTCCCTCGTAACCTACCGAGCAAGAAAGAAGTCGTCGACAAACTTATTTAGGACGCCATAAGCTTCCTCGTCCTCAATACTCATACCCCCAACATGAGTGTGGTAGTATCTAGGACCATGGTCGTAATGGCCCGAACACCAGTGAATGGGAAACCTAGAGACTCTCCCAATCTCGGGGTTACCCTCAGCATCCAAACACGGCTTCCCATCCTCGTCCACCACAACGGCTGGTTCGAATAGTAAATCTACGGCTCTCTGGGTAGACGGTTGCAAAATATACCACTTATCCTTAAAATCTCGCACATAATCCATATACATCCTAAATAGTCTCTTCGACTTCTTAAGGGACACCCAGTTGTGCTTCCCTCCTTGGGACTTCCGTTGTAAGTGAAAAACCCTGAAGAACAGGGGGATCGTTGCCCTAATCCTCAGGAAGTGACAGGTGAGTTCGAATGCCCGGAGAAAGGCAATCGCATTAGGATGAATTTGGGAGGGGGGAAGGTTCAGATGGTTGAACACTCCGACCTGGAAGTCATTGAAGGGAAACCGGAGCCCGAGATCTCTAAATATGATTTGATACATGGGAAATGCATCCTGTGTGAACTCCGAACAGATACGGGCATCCCTCGTCGGCCTCATAATCTTGAAGTTCCTTCGAAATCCCTCTTGATCGCCGCCATGCTCGATGACAATGTAAGCTTGTCTACTTGAAAGGCTATAGATCAAAGTTATTCTCTGCGGTTCAGCACCAACCCAATCCAGAGTGGGGTCATCGACGGTGTCGACCAGGTTGATAGTTTCCTCCGCTGTGCTTGTTTCCTCGATATCGTTACGCCCCGAGGACTAAGGAATATCGGTCATTTACCTACAAAGTACAGGAAATCGGTGAATTCGACAGCAAATTCGCTTTTCCGCCACAAAGACGGGGAGAAGTAAGCAACACTCAGACCGAGTCAACAGCCATTCGCACGAAAAATGGGGAACAAGTGGACCTCGACCAAACACCAACCTCAGTGACGGACATGCATCAATCATGAACAACGCGAGCATAGCATGAATATCACAAGCGAAGGATGAATCTCGCGACCAAGTTCATAATGTTACTGGCCCGGTACAAGAATACTACGGGGAAAATTAGCCTACTGTGATACGGTGGGAGAACTGACTTGAGGTTTTGCGTTTGTGTTCGCAAATGTTTTGGTTTAGCAAGAGTCGCCACCGAATTTTTATTTTATCCTAGGAAAGGTCAAAAAGCACAGGAAAGACCTTTGAGATGTTTTCTTGGGTTCGGGGAGTAGATTATAGAAAGGGAAGGTATTAACACCCTTTATATCCATGGTTATCCATGGGCTCTTAGTTATTTGTTTAGATCACTTGCTTTGCTTTTCAATTGTTTGAAATGGTGCCCTTCAATTATTTGAAATGGTGCTTTGTGTGTGATTTGGAAGATATTTTGAAAATAGGCCATCGTTGAGGCAACCTTTGTAATGATTCTTGTTTGAATGTATACAAAGGTGTTTTTGTCTTTTGAAAAGTTTTCAATGTTTGAAAGTAGGGTTTTGAAATTGTGTTTGTAAAGTGTGTTTTGAAGATAGCAAGGATGTTTAGCAAGCTTTTGATCAAGTAACTAAGAGCTATCTACCCTATTTTACTCAAAGATCTTTCTTATGTTTTCAACCCTTTTAACAGTGTTGTTTCACCATTATATTTGGTGAACAACCTTGTGTTAGGATGTTAAACGGGACAGGCGCGGGTCATCGTATAGACCATGATAGCAATTGTGTCAAGTATTTTTGGCAATTTTCTTGAGGGACATGATCATTTTTGTTTAGGCAACTCAGATAGCGTCGTCGAGGGACTATGATCTTTTGTTTTGTTTTGTTTTGCCAAAGTACTTAACATGCATACCATGGCCCATTTTTGAAGGCAACAAGTGGATTGTAACCCTAGGGGTGCAAGTGTGCATTGTGTTTGTTTTTCATGCATTTTGTCTTTGATTAGGTCAAACTAATTGTTGGTTTTGATTTTGCATACAAACCCTAATTCTCTAATCATGGCATAATTGAAAGCATTAAGTGCGTAAAAATAAATCTAAGCTATTACAACTTTGATATAGGGAGGGGGGGTACAATTTTGAATAGGGGATTATTTTGCAAGAAATTAAAACTCTAAATTATTACAACCAAATTGAATTTACAATGTATAATATTTAAATGGGCAATATTTAAATAAACACAATAAATAAATGTTAAATAAAAATGTATTTATGCAAAAAGAGTTTTTTATGTATGTAAAGTATTTTTTAATGTGAAAAAAGGTGTAAATAATTAAAATAAAAAAGGTTGATTTTATTTAATAAAGAGGTAAATCCTAATTTTCCTTAAAGAAAATAATATTATATTATTTATATACAAAAATATATTAATATGTACAAAAAATAAAAATATATTAAAAAAAGTGTTTTTTAGTATAAAATAACAATAAAAATAGAAATGTAATATTTTTGTATTTTTATTCTATGTTTTTTAATAAAATAAAGTATATATGTGTGTATATATATATATATATATATATATATATATATATATATATATATATATATATATATATATATATATATATATATATATATATATATATATATATATATATATATATATATATATATATGTATAAAATAAGATAAAATATTTACAAAAATAAAATATATTCAAGAAAATATTTTCAATGTGAATAAAAAACAAGAAATGAAAATAAAAGTATTTTTCTTTTACATTATTTTCAAGTTTTAATAAACAATATAAAGTATTTAAACATTTTAATGTTAGAAATAATTAAAATAAATACCAAATAAATGTAAAAATTTATGAAAATATTTTTTAGGCATTTTTTATGTTTGGAAATAAAATAATAAAGTCAGAAATGAAATTAAAATGCAAAAATAATAAAAATACAAAGAAATGGGCCAGGGGGTGTGAAACTGAAAAAGAAGGTGTTAGAAGCAAAAAGCCAAGCCCAGCCCATCAGCTTCATCTTCTTCCTTCAGCACTGTGAAAAACGTGCGCCTGTTACACAAACTCGTATCTCCTGTATTTGTGATCTTTTGCCAAAACTCAAAACATGAAACTTGTAGAGCATCAAACCACGATTCTAACCATATAAAAAACTTGATTTAACTCTCAAAGACGAGAGAGAATTTCTATGGACCTAATTTCTAACCTAGTTTTTTCAGAAAATTCATGGATGAAATTCTCTTAGCACGTTTAATATAAATGAAAATTGAGCATATGTATGGTTTCAGGGCAATGAGTACTACATCTTTCATTCACAAACCTAAGGCTAAATGTTCCTAAATAGAGAGATAGAAGTTCATGAAAAACCTGTTTCAGTTGGATTCGAGTTGGACAATGCAACAACTTTCAGTGAGGCCTGAGGTTCTTTTGAGCTTGCTTGATGTTCCCTGAACCTTTCCCAATGCTTAATTTGTTTTGAAATGGCCTGAATCTTTCTACAGAAGTCAACCTGCACAAGCTTGAAATGAAAATGGTGAACATTGTAAATGGAGTTAAAGTTGGAAATGGAGGTTTGGGATAGTTTGAGTGAGTTGAATGGAAGGTGTTTGAAGTGGAAAGGAGCAAAACGCACGAGCAAAATGAGCTATGGCACTCAAGTTGCAACAACTGCCCTGTTTTGCAAATTTTTGGTGTTTTGGTGTTCAAGGATGTTTGAGGGATGATTGGATCGTGTTTCTGGCTTACAAGGGTGTGTAAAACTTGTTTGAAAACTTGTCTTGAGTTCAATATATCAGATATGTGTGTTATGGACTTTTGGCAAGTTGACTTGTTTTGAAAGAAAAGTGTGAAGTGAAATGAGATAGGCCTGTACAGGCTATCTCCAACCATGCACAAGCTTCTTGTACCTTTGCCTAAGTTTGTGGAACTTGTTTGCTGCAAAGAAAGAAGTCCAAGGCTCAAGAAAAACAACTTTGCAAAAGTTATGCTTTATGAAAATGGAAGTGTTATCTTTATGCCCAAAATGGAATTATTCATTGTATAATGCTCCCTTGATCAGAACAATGCCTCTAACCAATGTATTTGAATTCAATTTTTGAGTGTAAATTGGTTTAGAGGCCTGTAATTAAGTACAAAGCTAGTGTGGTCAGATTTTGCAAGTTGTATGAACATGTATTGACCATGGTTACAAAGTGAGTTTTTGCCAACTTCAAGCATTCGATTCTCCCTAACCACAAATGTGTTTGAGGGGTTCTTGGACAATTTGGAAATCTTGAAACATGTACTATAATCCATCTTTGAAATGAAACTTGAGACTCCAAGTGGAACTATGTGAAAAATGGCCAAGAAGGTGGGTCAAAATCCTGCCTAAACTAGGACAAAATTTCTCTAAGTTAAAAGTTTTAGGGACCCTTGTTCCAAAAATCATAACTTGAGATCCAATATTCTTTTGAGAAAACTTTGTGATTAAAAATTGTAGAATTTGTGGAGGACTACAACTTTCATGTTGTAAGTTTTGTTTGAATCCATTTTCATCATGGTGAAAATGTGGGGCAAAGTTAGGAAAAATTAAGAAAATTTCATAACTTAGAAAAATTCTAAATTATGAAAATTTTCAATTTCAAACCCTAATTTGCAATTTTGGGTTTCTTGATGAAAAAGTTTCATAATTTGACACATCTTGATGAAAAATGACCCTTGCCACTTGATTTTGACCAAAAAGTCAAAGTTTGACTTTTCAGTGTATAGTCAAATTTTGATCAGTTGACTGGAAAATTCATCTGTCAATCCTATGCATTTAAGATCTTTTGAACTTGTTGAATAGGTCAAGATGATGCCATTGAGTCCTTGAGTCCATGGTTAAGCTTGATTTGCCATTGGCTAGGTCAAACAGTCAAAAATTGCCTTTGTTCAGTCAAAACCCTAAAAATGACCATTTTGCCCTTTTGGTGATCTGATCAAATTTCTTGTGGAATTATGGTCCAAACTTGATCAAATGGTTCATATGAGTTCACAATGTTGATGTGGGTCAAAATTCATGAGGTTTGACTGTAAATTGGTCACAGTTGACTTTTTCCCCAATACAGCTGATTTCTAGGTCAACTGTCCAATTGACTGGGCAAAATTTTGATTCAAGGCTTGAAACTTGGTATGGATAAACTTATGAGTCCAAAATGAAGTATGAAAGTCAATTTGGGTATTGTAGGTCAAAATATCCCTGTGCAAACTCAAACCCTAATTTAGGTCAACAGTGCAAGGAGGTGTCTTGAGTAGAGCAAACCCTAGCTTGGTCTTGAGTTTCAAGAGTCTTGTGATGAGAAGATGTTGATAAAATGAGAGTGAAAATTTTGGGGTACAACAGTTGCCCCTGTTCAATCTTCTTGAACCTGAAGAGTTAGATTGACAAGTTTTGCCTTTCGTGACTCGAAGGTAAAAGAGGATTGGACACTAGAGTGCCCGTAAATTTGCACTCGTCAGAATATTGTTGAGGGAATGTGCTTAAAGATTCCATTTGGAGATGGTAGAATCTTGTTGGAGATGGGCTTAAAGATGCCATCCAAGAATGTTTGCTGAACTGCAATGTTGTAGGTCAGAAGAAAGAGCATCAAAATGGTATTCGTGTCTGGAATACATTTGAACTGTATCTGGAGACTGAGTCTGTATGAGCAAAAGAATGGAATCCGTGTCTAGAGCGTATCCGAGCTGTAACTGAAGTTGAGATCTGTATGAGTAGAAGAATGACTTCCGTGTCTGGAGTGAATCTGAAACTGTGACTGGGATCTGAATGAGTGACAGAATGACTTCCGTGGCGACTGCACTGGGGAGAATCAAACTTCTGGTGTAAGGGCCAGAATGGCATCCGTGTTTGGAGCGTATCTGAACTTGAAGTTGATAGTTGAATCTGAATGAGAGATAGAATGGTCGCCGTGTCTGGAGCGTATCTAGTCTATATCGGATTGTTGAAGTCTGAATGAGTAGTAGAATGACCGTCGTGTTTGGGGTGTATCCGTATTGTATTATGACTTGAGATTCTGAATGAGTAATAGAATGACCGCCGTGTCTGGGGTGTATCCATACTGTATTTAAATAACTGTTAACGATAGCCTTTTAATCTTATCCTGAAAAGGGTAAAATGTTAGTTAAAACACAAAGCCATGTTGCATGATATGTATGATACAATGAACTGTGTTTCATCAATGTTTATGCTATATGAATGTAATGGATGGGCATGTAAGCTGAGTAGCTGTCTTGCTGAGGAAAATAAGTCCTTGATAACTGGAGATAATGAAATCTTTGACTGCTGCGGGAGAAAGTAAATTCCTGGCCAATGCTGAGGGTTCAGAAATCTTTGATTACGGAAGATGAGAAATCCTTGCCGACCGCCTGGGGATTAAAGATTATTTGATTGTTGAGAATGAGAAATCCTGGGACCACTGCTGGAGATTGAAGATCCTTGGTGATTTGTGGGGATTTAACAAAAGCTTTGACAACTTCTGCGGGGAATGAGAATCCTTCATGACTTTCCTGAGAAATAAGGAAAACTCTGAAAATCTCTACTGGGGAGTTAAAGTCTGGGAGGCTTCTGCTGGAGAAATGAGACCGAGAATCTTTGATCTGCTGGGAAATAACTCTGTGGGGAGAATGTTTACTCGGTCAGGGAAATCAGGAGCTTTGGGTTGTATGCCAAACTACTGGGGAATCATCCTAGTCGGGGATAAGACAAGAAGTTAACTGTTATCTGCTTGGTTCTCAGACTTTTAAGATAACCTGCTGGGGAAATTGGGGGAAGTTGAACGGTTCCCACCGGGGGTTGATAGTTGTAAATTTGACTTCGCTAGGGAAGAAGGTTTAGAATATTCTGGCTCCGCTGGGGATACGTATTTCAGGGTTTCGGGCTCCACTGGGGATCTTGAAATTTAACTCCGCTGGGGACATATACTCTAAGGTTTTAGCTTTGTTGAGGATCCGAATGATGTACTGTAGGGGATTTCTTCTGTAATAGCACAAAGATATTTTCCCACACCTTCAACCTATCAATAATTATCCTTTCTCAATTTCATTTTATTTGTAAGCAGTGATTATATTCAAATGCATATGCCTATTTAAAAAAACTTTGGACGTTTTCAAATAAAACATAAGTGTAAAAAGAAAGAAAGGCAAGCAAATTTCGGCACTTTGAAGTATCTTTGTATTAAATTTTGTAAGTATCTTTGTACAAAGGAGACAGACATCCTAGTAAGAGAATATTGTCGTAAAAATTAAAAAAATTTATACAAAAAGAAAGATAGCTATGTGTAACAATTCCATGGGATTCCCATTCTGCTATAGCCTTCACAACTCTGAGTATCTTGTCCATTCGCTGCTTCGTCCTCCGATGATTGGATTGATCAGAAGCCTGGAGTTTGTTGGTGAAGAGATTGTTCTTAAAGTGATCCGACGAGACATAGTCATACGCTTTAATTCCCTAAATTTTTCCTGGACCGCCCTTTCGGGTTTTCGATCCACCGAGAAACCCTTTTTTGCCCAAGTCGCCCTTTCGGGTTTTCAACTTGCCGGGTGTACAAATTTTTTTGTTTATCCCTAATTTTTGCCTGAACCGCCCTTTCGGGTTTTCAATTCATCGGGATGCCCATTTTTGCCCAAGTCGCCCTTTTGGGTTTTCAACTTGTCGGGTCGTTTTATGCGTAGTATATTTTGACTATGTCTGCGTTCGCAGGGTGTGGCAAGTCGTCGTCATCCATGGTGGTCAGAATCATTGCCCCACCAGAAAAGATGCTCTTTATCACAAACGGTCCTTCGTAAGTAGGAGTCCACTTGCCCCTGGGATCACTTTGCGGCAATATGATTTGCTTGATTACAAGATCTCCGACTTGATATACCTGACGCCTGAATTTCTTGTTGAAAGTCTTGATCATCCATTTTTGATACATCTGACCATGACAAACAGCAGTAAGTCGTTTCTCGTCGATCAAGTTAAGTTGATCAAGTCGGGTCTGAATCCAATCGTCTTCACTCAAACCGACATCCTTCATAATCCTTAAGGAAGGAATCTGAACTTCCATAGGTAAAACAGCTTCCATGCCATATACCAAAGAAAAGGGGGTTACCCCTGTTGAAGTATGCACTGTGGTACGATATCCATGCAGAGCAAACGGTAACATCTCATGCCAGTCCTTGTAGGTGACTGTCATCTTTTGAATGATCTTCTTGATATTTTTGTTCGCAGCTTCAACAACACCGTTCATCTTCGGCCGATAGGGAGATGAATTGTGATGATAAATCTTGAACTACTCGCACAGAGCGATGATCATAATGTTATTCAGATTTGTACTGTTGTCCGTAATGATCCTGTCGGGGATACCATTCCGGCATATGAGGTTCTGCTTGATGAAGTGGGCAACCACATTCTTTGTAACAGAGGCGTAGGAAGCTACTTCGACCCATTTGGTGAAGTAATCAATAGCCACCAGGATGAAGCGATGTCCGTTGGATTCCGTAGGCTTGATCTCTCCAATCATGTCAATTCCCCACATCACGAATGGCCAAGGAGCTGTCAGAACGTTGAGAGGAACGGGAGGAATATGTACTTTGTCGGTATAGACTTGGCATTTGTGGCAAGTACAGGAATGTTGATGACAATCAGCTTCCATGGTTGACCAGTAGTAGCTTGCCCTTAGAATCTTCTTAGCCATCGTATGTCCGCTCAAATGGGTGCCAAATGTGCCACTATGTATCTCGGTCATGATCAACTCAGCTTCAACCTTGTCCACACAACGAAGTAGAACACAATCATGGCTGCGTTTATAAAGGATACCATTGCTCAGGAAGAACTTGGCAGCAAATCTCCTTAAGAACTTTTTGTCATTGACTAAAGCTCCTTCAGGATATTCTCTAGTCTGGAGATACCTTTTGATTTCATGAAACTAGGGTTGTTCCACTACTTCTTCGGTATTAATCTCATGACAGTGTGCAGGTTCGTCCACCTCGATGGTGATTTGGGGAGCCTCGTTATCCCAGTTGAGTTTAAATATGGAAGACATTGTAGCCAGAGCATCTGCTAGCTGATTTTCTTCTCGCGGGAAGTGCTCGAAAGTAATTTGCTCGAAATGAGGCAACAATGTCAAGACATGTTCTTTGTATGGGATAAGATTAAGATGTTTAGTGTCCCACTCTCCTTTGACTTGACTGATAACCAAAGTCGAGTCCCCAAATACGACCAAAGATTTGATTCCCAAGTCTATAGCAGCCTTGAGACCAAAGATGCAAGCTTCATATTCAGCCATGTTGTTGGTACAACTGAAACAAAGTCGGGTAGTGAAGGGTGTATGGAAACCTTCCGAAGAAATGAGTATCGCACTGATACCATTGCCAAGTGCATTTGAAGCACCATCAAATTACAGGGTCCATCGGGATCCTTGTTCAGGTCCGTCATACGGTCTGTTACCTTCAATGTTGTCCAATGTCATGATGTCCTCGTCAGGGTAATCGAATCTCATAGATTGGTAATCTTCGACGGCTTGATGAGCTAGATGGTCAGCTAGTACACTCCCCTTTATAGCTTTTTGGGTAGTATACTGGATATCATACTCAGTCAGGATCATTTGCCATCTAGCGATTCTTCCAGATAAAGCAGGCTTCTCGAAGATATACTTGATCAGATCCATTTTGGAAATCAGCAAAGTGGTATGAGTCAACATATACTGCCTTAGCCGGCGAGCAGCCCATACCAAAGCGCAACAAGTTTTCTCGAGCAGTGAGTAGCGAGTCTCACAGTCGGTAAACTTTTTGCTAAGGTAATAAATGGCATGCTCTTTTCGGCCAGACTCGTCATGTTGGCCCAGTATGCACCCCATTGAGTTATCCAAAACAGTTAGATACATGATTAACGACCTTCCTTCGACAGGTGGCATCAAAATAGGAGGTTCCAGTAAATACTCCTTGATCTTATCAAAAGCAACTTGACAATCATTGTTCCATTCAACCACCTGATCTTTCTTCAACAGCTTGAAGATCGGCTCACAGGTAGATGTTAGGTGAGATATGAACCTTGCAATATAGTTTAAGCGTCCTAAGAAACCTCTAACCTCCTTCTCAGTGCGAGGGGCAGGCATTTCTTGTATAACCTTTACTTTAGCAGGATCAAACTCAATGCCTTTGTTGCTGACGATAAATCCCAAAAGTTTACCAGACCTAACTCCAAAAGTGCACTTGCTTGGGTTTAGTCTGAGCTTATACTCCTTCAACCTAACAAACAACTTTTGCAGATGAACAAGGTGTTCTTCTTCTGTCTGTGATCGGGCTATCATGTCGTCTACGTAAACTTCAATCTCATGATGTATTATGTCATGAAATAAAGCTACCATGGCGCGTTGATAGGTTGCCCCAACATTCTTCAGTCCGAATGACATCACTTTGTAGCAGAAGGTACCCCATTGCGTGACAAAAGTAGTTTTCTCCATGTCTTAGGGGGCCATTTTGATCTGGTTGTATCCCGAGAATCCATCCATGAAGGAAAATACCTTGTGTTGAGATGTGTTGTCAACCAAGATGTCGATGTGAGGCAGTGGAAAATCATCTTTAGGGCTAGCCCTGTTTAAATCCCGATAGTCCACACACATTCTGACTTTGCTGTCATTCTTAGGCACGAGCACAATGTTAGCAACCCATTATGGATAGGAAGTAACAACCAGAAAGCCAACGTTAAATTGCTTCATTACCTCAACCTTGATCTTCTCAGACATGTCGGGCCTCATTCGGCGGACCTTTTGTTTGATCGGTGGACAGTCTTCTCTTGTAGGGAGACGGTGAACCACGATATCTGTGTCTAGTTCCGACATGTCTTCATAGGACCAGGCAAAGATCTCAACATATTCGTTCAACAACTGCACTAAGCACTCTTTGACACCTGGTTCCAGGTTGGCACCCACTTTTACCTCTTTCTTGTCTTCCTCTGTTCCCAAGTTGATGGTCTCCAGCAACTCTTCATGAGGCAGAATGGCCCTCTCTTCTTGTTGCAAAAGTATGGCTAACTATCTCGG
The DNA here is from genome assembly GCA_948472305.1 of Vicia faba. Lineage (NCBI taxonomy): Eukaryota > Viridiplantae > Streptophyta > Magnoliopsida > Fabales > Fabaceae > Vicia > Vicia faba. Next base: position 886,627,726 of record OX451736.1, read on the forward strand.
CACTTCACAGTCTTCGTCAACTTCGTACTCAGCATGATTGATCAAATCTTCAGAGTCACCGAAGGCTAAAGCAGAATAGTCACCCATGGAATCTGGAGTGGATGGGTACCTGCATTTGTGAGTGTGGGTGTGTGTAAGGGATAACCATCCTTAAACAAAACAAAATGCAAAAGGAAAGAAAATGAAAACAACAGTTTATAGATGAAAACTTCCAATGATTCATTAAAACATGGCATATGATAATGAAGAAAATCAAGCCCTTACAAATGGACCTATATTCCCCGGGCAAGGCATAAGGTGAAAATAGTGTACAAATTGTTTAGTTATTACAGACCAAAATAGGAAATTGTTCAAAGATAAATTACTGGTTGATGAAAGTGATGGGAATAAAATCCTTTGCTTCCCAGTTGCTTAATCCTCCTTTGATGGTTGGAAAGATCCAATCCTCAAAGTTGTCTTCTTCATCATCATCTTCTAAGGCATTAATTCCATGGTGAGTGATTTTTACGGGTGGTCCTCCAGCCTTGGAGCGACGCATAGCTTTCTGGCCGGCAACAGTAAAACCTAGTCCGAACTTGTCCGTCTTATGGGGAAAATCAGGCAGTTGCCCCCACACTGTACTCCTTCCTTCTTTGATTACAGCCTATGCGTCCTTGAGAGATGCCATCCTAGACACATGCTTGGGAACGATAGGCACATCAACCATTGTCTTTGCAACTGCGACTTCAGGAGAAACTTCCTCAAAATGTTGGAAAGGCGTTTCTATGAATTCACCATCCAACTCCACATAGCGGAAGGAGTTGAGGTGACTTATCATGCACTCTTCCTCGCCGTGCACCGTTATAATCTTACCCTTAACAGGATACTTTAGCATTTGGTGTAAAGAGGAGGTAACTGCCCCAGCATAGTGGATCCACGGCCTTCCTAATAAGCACGAATATGAGGGACGGATGTCCATCACATAAAAGGTAGAGTTGAAAATCTCTGTGCCCACTTTGATAGGAATGTCCACTTCCCCATGAACCATCCTCTTAGAACCGTCAAAGGCTCTAACAACGATGTTACTGGGTTTGAGGGTCAATCCTTTGCAGTCCAATCGGTCTAACGCTTTCTTCGGCAGCATATTCAAGGATGAATCGGTATCAACTAAGACATGGGCAAGGGTGGTTCCCCTGCATTCAACTGAGACATGCAGCGCGTCGTTGTGTTTCCTTCCCTTAGGAGTCAAATCAGCATCGGAAAAATCAAGACCATTATCAGCAGTAAGGCTGGCCACGCACTCTTGAAACTGGTCAGCCGAAGTTTCTTGAGGCACGTGTGCCGTCTTTAAAAATTTGATTAAGGCCTTAGCATGGGCCTCAGAGCAGATTAAAAGAGCCAGCATTGAGATTTTGGAAGGGGTCTGCCCTAGCTGTTCCACGACGTCGTAGTCGCTCTTTTTGATTATCTTTAAGATTTCTTCCATTTCTTTCTGGGTGGTTTCGGGGATTACCACAGTCTGAGCCTTCATCCTGACAGGCGCTTCTAGTATCCCCTTACCCTTATCGGTAGTAGAATCAGAGGGTCTAACTTCAGGAGTATTCAATTCTTCAATTATCAGGCTTTGCACATATGGCTTAATAGGCACAGAAGCTTTCGAGGGTCCGAAGACTGCTCGAGGGGGAGCAATCTCCGGAGAGAAAATCCGTCCACTGCGAGTTATCTTGCTCGTTCCCGCAATGTTCCCTATATCAGGGGTTTCATCATCAGAATTCTCTTGGACTGATTCAATCTGTTTGATACTATGATAGAAGATTTCTCCTCCGTAGTTCCATGGTATCGTCTTGTTAGATTGATACTGGACAGGCCCCCGCATGGTAATTTTTAACGGCACAAACTTAGGATCAGGCGTAATCTTGACACGCCTTTTGCAAGCCTTGGGAAGATTGTCGGAGATGGTTATTATTGCAATAGCATTGGTTGAAGTATCAAAGGTAGCAGGAGTAACAGGAGTGAAGGTATCAACAAGAGTCTTTTGGAAGAGTATCTCTTGGGTATCCATCAGGCGTTGGATGCCTGATTTCAACAATGGGCAGTCAACTTGTATGTTTAAACAAAAGTAACAGTCTTTTCCACAGCCTGGGAATATCCCGGCTCTCATCAAATTCACTTTAATCACTGGTAACGGAGTCAAAAGGTCAGCAACATTGGTAACATGAAGGTCTTCCATAACAACATGAACATTATGACCGTGCTTGGGCATCGGGGCAGAAATCACATTTGGCTTTTCGGGCGCATCGAATTCTACCTCCTTGGCGTCAATCAGGTCTTAGATTTTGTTCTTAAGAGCACAACAATTGTTGGTATCATGCCCTACACTGTCGGAGTGGTAAGCACATTTTGCATTGGAGTGGTAATATGGAAAAGAGGTATTAGGGTTCTTTGGCGCTTCCTTCAAATTGGTAAGATTCAGCTTTAGCAAATGATGGAGTACTTGAGCCGGTGTCATGTTGATTCGGGTGAACTGCCGGTGTGGCCTTTCTACCTGTTACTGATTAGATCTTGGTTGATTGCTGCAAGGTTGATCATTTGAAGAGTTTTGAATCATCACAGCCCCTACAGTTGGTCGGCGCTCGACTCTTCCTTGGCTTTTCTGAGAATAAACAGCAGAGGCTTCCTTCTTAAATGGGAAGGTCTTCTTAATAGCAGTGGACGCGGAGGCATCTTTCTGAATCTTACCACTTTTAATGCCGGCCTCGACCCTTTCGCCGGTCAAAATCAATTCGGTGAATCCTGTGGAGGAACTCCCAATTAAATGATTTAAGAAAGGGCCAGACAGGGTCCCTAAAAACATGTCAACCAGCTCTCTATCCGACAATGGTGGCTGCACCCTTCCAGCCAGATCGCGCCACTTCTGGGCATACTCTTTAAATCCTTCATTAGAAGCCATACGCATACTCTGTAGCTGAGTACGAGTGGGTGCTAAATCAGCATTGTATTGGTATTGTCAGTAGAACGCAGCAGCTAAGTCTTCCCAGTTATGAACCTCCGACCTCTCGAGTTGATAGAACCAGTCCACTTGTGTTCCTGATAAACTATCTTGGAAAAAATGGACCCAAAGATCCTTATCAGATGAGTGGGGTTGGATCTTTCTGACGTAGGATCTTAGATGCATCTTTGGGCAGGACAAACCGTCATACTTAGCAAAAGTAGGAACTTTGAACTTGGGAGGAATGACGATCCCAGCGACCAACCCTAGTTCTTCAAAATCTAAACCAGGTATCCTTTGTAACTCCATGGCTGCCAACCGATCCTCAAGATTTTTAAACTTAATATCTGCCGGGGGATATTGTTGTTCGGAGTAATCTTCGTCTTCTTCCTCTTCCTCTTCTTCAACTTCAACTTCAGATTCAGAAGGCATCGCAGTTCCTTTTCCTTTACCAGCCCCTTCATCAGACGTTGAGGGGAACTCAAGAACTTTTCTAGCATTAATTTCAAACCTTCTTCCCATGATGACTACCCCAGGTATTTTCTTCTTTTTCTCTTTATCTTTCTCCAACAGTGCTTTAAGGTCCTCTTGACCCTTTGCTAAGGTTTTGAGGAGTTCCTGGAATTGAGAATTCTGTGCTTGCAGATCCTTAACCGTCTGCTCCAAATCCATCTTGTTGAAATAAATAGCAGAAAGATAAGGAAACATGGTGTGAAGAATTGTTTATGCATATCATGAATGGTATGTTATTCATGTAATGCATTCAAGGATTCAGAAATTCAAATTTGTTGCAAACAAAAAAGAACACACGTCATATTAAGAAGAAATTTGTTAGTACATAAGTGCCCCATGGGCAAAGTATTACAAAATTCTTAATGTAAAAAGACATTGCGCATCCTCTTTGGTGCGACGTAAGTGTTGAGAGTTTCCTCTTCATGAAGTCGGCGAGTAAGTTCCAAAACCTTCTTCTCACTGGCATAGGAGCTGGCTTCAAAAGTATTCAGTTCTTCTTTGAGTTGGATCCAACTCTTTTGTAATTCTTCCAATGATGTTGGCATGTCAGGATGTAGAAGGGTATATGGAACCTCTCCTTCCCATAACAAGCTCTTTGATCACGGGGAGAATGTGAGGGTATGGCATCATAAGATTCTGGGCGCGGGTTCGTGCCCACTTGAAATAAGGCTCAAGGGGGATGGAATTTTTGTGCCCCCGTGTCTTACTATCCACCTTGTTGGCATCCTCCAAGCTCTGATGAATCTTTGTCGAAGTCCTTGCGCATCGTTGTCGAAGTCAAAACCAAGTCAGGAATCAGCATGTCATGAGGGCTATCCCTCCGAGCATATCCAAACTGTCTTAGAGCTAAACGGGGGTTATAGGTAATACCTCCCCTAATGCCAAGTAGTGGAAAATTAGGGAATTCCCCACAACGATCAATGATGATGACATTTTTTCTGGACCGAGAACACCAATGTACATCAGAATATGTGAGGGTCATCAATCATTGTGACCATCTTAAACCCTGCTCATCTCTTCAAAACTGATTGTGGAATGTGAGAAATAAACCACCTTGCTAGGAGAGGAGTACAACACATGAGAACACCTCTTTTACTCACTGTTCGTGTGTAAAATGAGTGTAGGATGTCCCCAAGCAATGTAGGTACAGGATTCCGGGATATGAAAATCTTGACAGAATTCACATCTATAAGCTGATCAGGGTTTGGGAACAAGACCAAACCCATAGATGAGAAGTGCCACAATTTCTTCAAAAGCTTGTAGATATAGAGAATTCCAGCAGTCTTGTGCCTTCTCAAACAGAAAATTTGCCAAGAAACCCTTGACACCACTTCTGGTTTCCCAATGACCTTTGATATCAGATGGTTGCAAGTGTAATGCTTGAGCAACATCTTTAGGCTTTGGTTCTTTTTTCTGTATCGTTGTAGGGTAGTTGATGAAGAATAGGAATTCTCAGGAGTTGAGAAAATTCCTCCAAAGTAGGTACTAGTTGGTAATCAGGGGAATTTGAAACAGTGGTGTAGGGGGTCAAAGAACTGGAAGAGGACTTCCACTATGTCTTCTTCAATGTTGGAGTTGACCAAGTTGAGAAGTCTACCATGTCTTTTCACTGAAGAGAGAATTCTCTGGAATCCTGGAAGCAAGCTTCTTGAGTTGAGGAGGGATTCTCACAAGGTTGACTTGAATTGTTTTCCTGCGAAGAGATTCCATGACCTACAAAACAAGAACAAAGATGAAGATCCAAACCCTTGAAATGGTTAGTGGATGCATTGATGCTTTATGATGTTCATGATGTATGCACAAACACATGTACAAACAAGTCACACAAAACCCTAGTTTCAGGCTTGCATGAGGTTTCACAGGTAAGTACCCCCTCTTGAAGTTAGTTGGCTCAACCTGTCCTATAAATAGTAACCGGATTCTAAGGAGCTCAATATCACTGGATTGTTTTCCATGTTCATTATTTTGGTTTAGCCACTTAAATGGCGACCAAAATATTCCAAGAAAACAACCCTCAATGAGTGTAGTATCGAGTATCTACCAACTTCGGACTGCACCAAAGCCGGTCATCTCACTACCCCTAATAAAAGGCCAAGATGGTCAAGTAAGGTTCTAAGAGTTCATTAGTGCTTCATGACATCACTCAACGGCCCCGTATTCTCTTTGATTTACTCAAAGGCTACCGGTACTCACAAATATATCGCAGTAATATAGCTATTGCTTCAACCATGTCGGTATACCCCGCACAGTTTCCACAATGTATTTTCTATTTACCTATGAATGTTTCCCAAATCCGGGTGGAGGATTTCAAGCCCAAACAAGAGAACCAAATGTAAAGCAATCAAAGCAATCAAGATAAGAATGAAAAAGGTGATCTAAGCCCTAAGGTTACTCCACTTTTAGAATTAATCCCCAGCAGAGTCGCCAGTTCTGGTGTTGCGGTGGGAGAACTGACTTGAGGTTTTGCGTTTGTGTCGCAAATGTTTCGGTTTAGCAAGAGTCGCCACCCGACTTTTTATTTTATCCTAAGGAAAGGTCAAAAAGCACAGGAAAGACCCGTGAGATGTTTTCTTGGGTTCGGGGAGTAGATTATAGAAAGGGAAGGTATTAGCACCCTTTCTATCCATGGTTATCCATGGGCTCTTAGTTACTTGTTTAGATCACTTGCTTTGGTTTTCAATTGTTTGAAATGGTGCTCTTCAATTGTTTGAAATGGTGCTTTGTGTGTGATTTGGAAGATATTTTGAAAAGAGGCCATCGTTGTGGCAACCTTTTATACAAAGGTGTTTTTGTCTTTTGAAAAGTTTTCAATGTTTGAAAGTAGGGTTTTAAATTGTGTTTGTGAAGTGTGTTTTGAAGATAGCAAGGATGTTTAGCAAGCTTTTGATCAAGTAACTAAGAGCTATCTACCCTATTTACTCAAAGATCTTTCTTATGTTTTCAACCCTTTTAACAGTGTTGTTTCACCATTGTATTGGTGAACAACCTTGTGTTAGGATGTTAAACGGGACAGGCGGGGTCATCGTATAGACCATGATAGCAATTGTGTCAAGTATTTTGGAAATTTTGTTGAGGGACTGATCATTTTTGTTTAGGCAACTCAGATACCGTCGTCGAGGGACTATGATCTTTTGTTTTGTTTGCCAAAGTACTTAACATGCATACCATGGCCCATTTTGAAGGCAACAAGTGAATTGTAACCCTAGGGTGCAAGTGTGCAATGTGTTTGTTTTTCATGCATTTTGTCTTTGATTAGGTCAAACTAATTGTTGGTTTTGATTTTGCATACAAACCCTAATTCTCTAATCATGGTATAATTGAAAGCATTAAGTGCGTAAAAATAAATCTAAGCTATTACAACTTTGATATAGGGAGGAGGTACAATTTTGAATAGGGGATTATTTTGCAAGAAATTAAAACCATAAATTATTACAACCAAATTGAATTTACAATGCATAATATTTAAATGGGCAATATTTAAATAAACACAATAAATAAATGTTAAATAAAAATGTATTTATGCAAAAAGAGTTTTTTATGTATGTAAAGTATTTTTTAATGTGAAAATATATAATATATATAGTATATATATATATATATATATATATATATATATATATATATATATATATATATATATATATATATATAT